>CM053410.1:89400633-89440877 GCA_028644305.1 Xerus rutilus
TGCCAGCATGTGGAGCTGGCTCACAGGGACAGACAGTTCCTCCGCAGCAGGATCCCCAGGTGCCTCTCATTTGTTAGCAACAGCATAATGTCCATCTGCACCAGCAAGCCTTAGCCCTTGGTCCTGGGTGGGAAAGTGGTATACTCGCAAAGCCCACGGATTACCTGCAAAGCGAGGACAGGAACAGTGTGAGTCTAGACCTCGGATTCTCGGTCTGCTATGATTCACGGCAAGCCCTTTTGGAAGGGCCACTTTGTCATTCTGAACCTGTTTCCTAGTCTGTCTGAAGGGGACGATTCCTGTTCTGCAGACCACTCCCAGGCATACTGAAGTCTGTGCGAGACAGCGGCCTCCGGGGAGGGTCTGCTCTTCTCTGCAGTGCTTAACTTGGGGCCAGGTACAAAATCAGCATCCAAAAAACAGTTGGATTGAATCAGTACCAGTAATTGCCATGGAAATAAGAGCATATATTTATAGAGTTCTGTGAATGTCAGGCATTATGTAGGCTGGCATAAACTTGGACCCAGGAGCTGAAAGACCTGGTGATTTTTGTGTTGTGCTGTGTGGCCCTGAGCAAATCTCTCAACCTCTCTGAGATTATTCCCTCTTCTATGAAATGAGATGGTCCTTACAGTCCTAAAAGTCTAATTTCTAAACAATAACAACATGGTCTTATTAACTTATGGCATAATTAATTTGGAATCGTGATTAAATAGGTCATGGTATGAACTAGTTTGTATTTGCTCATTCACAAAACATAATAAGGAAAAAAGGTTGTTAAGCAGATAAGATGATAGGAGAAGTATTGAGCCCATTTAAGATACATCTGTTTTCAAGCAATTTAAAAAGCATAGTAGGAGCATCATTAGCATATTAACGGGGTGTTAATTATAAAAGAGTCTTTTAAAGCAGGTTTTATAAAATCTCCACTTAGTAACCATTAGCTTGTGGTACTTGGAACACAAACTGTTCACGTGTGTTACTTAGAAGTAATAAAATTGTAATTTAAAAGTAATCTGCCAACTTGTCACGAATTGAGACTGATTTTTCTCTCAATTGATCCAAATGAGTGAGGTTTTGCTATAATTATATATAATGTTAGTAATAATGAGGCTGATCATCAATCTCTCCTGCTTTCACCACCTCCATCACCACAGATTCTAGGGGAGGGGAAAGGTGTGGGAGACGAGGAATGAGGTGGATGGGGGGAGGGGAGATGAACACATGCCACCCTCCCCCTCCCCAAGCACTGGGAGACACACCCCTTCAGCTGTCCTGGGGCTGCATGGGTTTGGTGGAACCGTCCTGTGCACCATAAGGGCCGCCTAGAGGCTGGCACAGCTGGTCCAGAGGGCCTGGGTGCAGGGCCTCAGCCCATGAGCTGATGCCAGCAAAGGTTCTGGGGAGGGGCTGAGCCCCAGGGCAGGAGGAGGATCTTCTGCACACTCTCCACTGTCCTTCCTTGATTTTTTGCATTGAGAGGCCAGGAAGGGCCCTGGCCACAGAGAAGGCCCCTGTTGAAATGGCTCCTGCTCTGGCTGCCCGCTCACTGGGGATCTGTGGCCCCTGCCTTGTTTTCTGTTAAGGGTGGAGCTTCACATCTCCACAACAGGCATCAAACCCCTTCCTGTCCAATCTCAGGAGGGTCGTGCAGCCCAAACCCTCACGTGAAGGTCTTTTGAGAATGCTGATAGCAGTTCAAAGACAAGAAATGCCTACCGACAGATCCTGGCGTCTGGCTCTTTTGTGGAGGGGTGGGGGCCCTGCTGAAGGGAGCCAGGGCAGGATGTGCATTGAGGGGCTACTGCCAGGATGGGGGGTGTCCGGCCAGAAAGGCTCAGGCCGGGTCCTCAGGCCAAGAGTGGGACTGGCAAGGGCAGGGAGGGCTGTGGGGTAACCGCCAGAGGTCAAAGCCATACAGCGCCGTGCCTGCGGGGCTGGGAGGGAACCCACGTCTTCTGCTTTTCCTGGACTCGAATGGCACATGCCTCGTTTGCCAGCCACAGTCCTTTTGGCAAGTTACTGTTGTTTCGGGGATTTTGTGGATTTTGCGCGTGTACGGTGAGGGGTAACAAGAGTGGAAAACTCCAGCGTGTGGTGTGAAGTGGGGCAACGCGTCTGGTGTGGGGCCTCCTAGCTGCTGGCAGTTGCTCAGTAACACTAGCTGTGGCGGCTGTTGTTGCTACTCAGTGGAGGAGATGACATGAAAGTGTCAATTAAAGTCCTTCATGGGGGGGTCCCTGCTGACGTGGCCCAGCCAGCAGCCTGTCTGCGTGAAGAGCAAGGAGAGAGGGTCGCGTGAGTTCTCCTTAGACAAAGAACAAGCCAGGCATCTGGTATTCTGTGACTGCCAGGCTTATGTGCCACAGCTCTGGCCTGGAGGAAAGGAGGCAGGCTCCGGTGTGGCGTGGCCTTCGTGGGGAGATTAGTGGGCCGGGGCCCTTCCTGCACCCTGACTTCAAGTGCAAAGTCCTGCTCTGAGGAGGATCCGACCTTCCTGTTGGGGGCTCAGGGATCTATTGGGAGGTCCCATTCCCTCCTGAAGAGGGTTGCCCACACACTGCACCCTGGCACAGCAGCCCAGGTGGACAGCCATGCCATTCGCTCCCTTGTCCGCCAGTCAGAGGACTCGGGCTTGACATTTCCCTCCCACTGGCTGGGATGAGGTTGCTAAGCAACTCCCTCACCTTGGTGAGGATCGGTACTTCTGCCTGGGCTTCTCTCCTCCTCCTTAACAAGTCTCTCCCTCCTCTCTTGTTCTCTTGCTCACTTGCTTGAGCAAACACACACACACACACACACACACACACACACACACACACACTTCATTTGTTTAGAGATTTCCCAGGGCTTTTGTTCTGGTAAACATCAGCAACATGAATTTCTTACGCAGACAAGATGTTGATCAGCTCTATATCTAGTTACATACAGTAATTAGAAAACACCATGCTGTTCATAAACTTAGTCACCAACTATTTTTTGGTACCTGCCATGTTCCGGACACAGCGATAGGTGCCATGATGTTCGCTATCAGCAAAGGGAAGAATTCAGATATGTGGCCTCTGGCAGAGCACCAGGAATTCAGAATGGGAGTCATGTGTCAGGTTGAATTACGGGGGGATCTGGGGTCCCTGGGGAGTGGCTGGCATAATAGGGGGTGGTGCTCTGGGTTCAGAGCAGGAGTTATTTCTGAACCATTCATAAAATTCCACATCGTGAACAACTGGTGTGTCTGGAGCAGAGCTTGGCGATGGCCACCCTTAACTGAGATCCACTCTTCACCTGTGTTAGGCCACTCTTGACGCACACCAGTGTGGGCCTCACCCTACACTCGGTCGGTCCTGACCTCACAACACTGACAATGTGGTAGGTAACAGTGGCCCCACTGCTGGGCTGGTGGATCGGGTACTCTCCTGAGCTTCTGGGCTACATGTCTGTCTCGATCTATGGCTGAGGATGCTGCAGCTCAGAGAGGTCACATCTGGAGAGTGGTGGAACCTGGAGTCCAACCTGGGGCTTCTGGGCCTCAGCACTGCTGTCTTCTCTACAGCTCACACCCAGATGCCATGGGGCCACAGGGCACACAAGGACTTTAGAAATCCTCGTAGCATCAGGCACTCTGGATACTCCTGTCCAGGCTTGGCTCCTGGTGGCACTCAACATTTCAAACTGCAGCTGCCAAGTAGCTTGAACCTCAGTGTGTGCAGCGCACAACAGCAGGTCCTCTCAGCAAGTGGGTTAGACTCAGACCAACCCAGACCACCGCCTCTGGCTCTTCCTTCTTCTCAGGGTGAAAGCCATGCACTCAGGAACTGTGAGAGCTGGAAGGGAGCGAGCAGTTACCAATGTAGCTTCTCCCTGGAGAAAAGAGGCTCGGGAATGAATATAAAACACTTTTCTTGGAAGTGTTTTCTTTTCAGGAAAGAGGGAACCTCCTGAGAAACCCCTTGAGCACTTTCCCATCAGGTCACTTTATGAAGACATTGTTGGAGGAAAGAGAATGAAATCTGCAGAATAGGGAATGTGCACCTTCTCCAGGCATCTGGGCATCTGCGGAAAGGAGAGTCCTCATCCAAAAGGAACTGGGCTGAGGGCTGTCTCAGTCCATCCGTATTGCAAAACACCTCAGACCCGGTAATTTATACATGATAGAAATGTATTGCTCATAGTTCTGGAGGCTGGGAAGGGGCCAGCAGATTCAGGGTCTGGAGAGGACTCCATCTTTGCTTCCAAGATGGCGCCTCTCACAGAATCCTGAATCCTCACACAATGGAAGGAATGGAACAGGGGACAGCCCCATATCCATGTAAGTGGAAGGGCCAGGCAGCTCTCTGGAGCTCCCTCACGAGGGCCTCGTGGGTGGAACCCTGGTGGGGTCCTCGCCTCCCACAGGCCCACCTCTCACACTAGCCTCTTGGAGTTTAAGTTCCAAAATGTGGTTTGGAGGGACACACGTTCAAACCACAGCAAACACCGAGGCACAACAGAGAAACTGGACTTCAGATTTGGACTTGGCCTGGCCTGGGCTGAGGGACAGAGAGAATCTACTCTGGATCAGTTTGCAGGAAATGCCTCTTATTCTTCAGAAGGAGCCGGCCCACGCCAGCGCTGGATGATGCCAAGAGGAACCTGTTGCCTCCTTTGTGCTCCTTCATGGCTTAGGCCAAAGGCTCGCGAGGAAGGAAAACAAAGCAAGACCTGAACAGGTGGGCAGGAATCTCACGGCACCTTTGGTACTGGTGGTAGTGGCTTTGAAGAAAAAGGGGTGAGGATGTGGGGAGGCTGCTGATGTCACATGCAGTGTGTCTGTGAGAACGGGTTAACTTCCCATTGAGAGACACTTTGGTTACAAAAGTCATTGTTCCCCATCTTTTCTAAAAGCAAAGCTGTTTACTTCTAGCCCCTTTGAGAAGCAAGGTACCAAAAGTTGTTTATGGGAGGTGTATGTGTGTCTCAGAATTTCATTTTATTTTTTTAAATGTGTTATAAAATGACCTGCCTCTTCTCTGTCATTGACTCAACAGAAATAAACCACATTTTTAGGATCCTTAAAAACTAAACTTAAACTTGCTATTTCATCTTCTCACAATTTGCTATTTTCACCACTGCACTGAGTAGTCAAATTGCCTTAATTTTTTACTAATAATAACCATAACAACCATGTGCTATAAATTTCAAATCACCTTGATGATGATATCTGATTTTGTTTTGAAACGACTTGTGAATTCTTCAAAGTCCATATCTGTGTGTTTCTGCACAGGTCAGTGTTTCTAAGACATCATTAATTTGCATTCTAATCTTCATGATATTTTATACAGAGTATCCTCCGGGCTTGGACTGTTTATTATTTTTTAAAAAGCTTAAGTAGCCATCTTTTTAAATTCCATATTTTCTTGGTCCACTATAGTTGTACGTGATGGTGGGATCTGTTTTACACATTTTGTACACGCACACAATATAACAATAGAACTCGGTCAGTGTCACTCCCCAGCACTTCTGCTGTCCCTCTCCACATCCCTTTCCTGGTCCCTTTCCTCTATTGATCCCCTCTTGAGTTTCATGAGATCTGCCCCCACCTTTCTTTTCTTTTTTCTCTCTAGCTCCCACATAGGAGGGAAAACACACGACCCTCAACCCTCTGAGTTTGGCTATTTCACTTAGTACGAAGGTTCCATGCGTTTTCCCGCAGATGCTGTAACGTCGTTCTTTATGGCTGGGTTCATCCACCCCATTTCTTCATCCACGCATCCGTGATGGACACCTAGGCTGGTTCCACGGTTTGGCTGCTGTGATTTGTGCTGCTCTAAACCTGGGTTTGCAGGTGTCACTGGCGTGTGGCTGACTTTGATGTTTCAGGGTAAATGCTAGGAGGGGGACAGCTGGGTCACAGGGTGGTTCCAGGCCGGGCTTTTGAGGAACCTCCACATTGACGTCCACAGTGGTTGTACCAACTCACCGTCGCACCAACTGTAAAGCGCTGCCTTTCCTCCACATCCTGTCCGGCATATGCTGTTGTCTGTGTTCCTGACGACTGCCCTCTGACAGGTGCGGTGAAGCCTTGGTGGTTCTGGTCTGCACCGCCCTGACTGCTGGTGATGCTGGACACTTCCCATCTGACTGTTGGCCACTTGCATTTCTCCTTTGAGAAGTGTCTGTTTAGTTCATTAAATGGCTGCCTTTAGGAAGGCCAGTCAGTCACCATAAACGTAAGGACCCTCCCCTTCAACAACCTCGATGCTCTTCATGTTTTCAAGGTCTGGCCCAGGCAGCCTCCATCCCTCGCCAGGGTGGTGCAGGGGCTGCTGGCCTGTGGTTGTGAAGCCCTCTCCTGCTACTGATCATTCTGTTCTCGGCCTGGGGCCAGGCCCTGGGCTTGACCCTGGGGGTGCAGAAACGAAAGGCACAGCTTCCTGACACCCATTTAAAGCAGAGAACAAGAAGAGTGGCGTGGGCCGTGTGTGCGCGGGAAGGCTGCCGCTCCAGACAGCCTGGCTGGCCCCTAACTCACCTGTCCACTGTCTTAGTAACAGACTCAGGTGTGCATTGGCCTCTTACACGCCAGCCTTCCAGGGTTTCAGAAGAGTATGGAATGTTCTTCGCAACCGTGGCTGTCTGGAAGGTTTCCTGGCTTGAGTTTTTGGAAGCCGCCCTCTTCTCTCTCCTTCAGGTGAGCTTTCAGCTCCAGCTCACTTAATGATTGAGTCATCTTGCAGCGCTGTGATGCAGGTGGCTCTCCACATCATCTTGCTGTCCTTGACGGCAGACACAGGAGAGCGTGTGGGCTCCGGAGTGACAGTCTGAGGCTGGGCTCTGCTGTTCAGTACCCAAGCAGTGCCAGGTAGTGTGCTCAGGAGGGGGAAACACAAACGAACATGGTTTCTCCTTTTGTTTAGTGGAAAAGACAGGAAAATAAGCAAATATGGAAATATAGTATAAGTGCTAAGACACCAGTAAGCATGGCCTGCAGTTAGACAACAGAGAGGGGCATCAGACCAGACCAGATGCCGGGGAAGGCTTCTGGGAGGAGTGACCCTTAAGTTTGACCTTGAAGGGTGAGCAAGAGCTCTTCGGATGATGGGGATGGGGTGAGTGGTCCTGCAACTGGGGCGGCCTGAGGGCGAGATGGAGCTCAGGTTTTCTCCTCTGTGAAGGCTGAAACGGTTCTCCAGGCTTGTTGGGATAGAGCATGCATGGACATGGCCTGGTGCCACTGAGGACACCAACACACACCTGACCCATTGACCCCCCTCACCAGGGGCCACAGCTCCTGTCTCTCCTCCGTGGCCTGCTCAGAACACAGGGTCTTGGGATTCCTGGCTTATGAGGCGGCTGCCCTGATGGGCTGAAGCTGCCCAGGTGGGATGAGGAGCAGGCGGCGGTTCCCGGGATGCGGGTGTGACCTTTCCACAGCAGAGGACAGTTCATCTGGGACGCTCCCTGCTCTCCCCGGACTCCAAAGCCAGCAAGTCCCTCTGTGCATCCCATTCCTCACCCGGCACTTAGAGCCTCTGCTGTCTCCCAAAGCTTAAGATGGTGCCTGCAGCTAGCGGGCACACTACAGGATCTGCTCAATGAACATGAGCCTTGTGGTCGGGACCTCATCCGCTTGGCATGGAGTCTGATGGACGGTGAGCACCTAGACATGAGCAGCTTCTGCAGGGGGCCACCCTGCTGGGCACTCACCCAGCGCCCCTCCATTTCCTCTCCTGGGGACAGTGTGCTGCTGCGGTCGAGGGCAGAGCTCCCTTTGCATGTGGGTGCTTTGCGGCAGCTTTTGCCTGCCTGATCCCCAGGGACCCAGGGCAATGAGAGCAGCCCCTGTGTTTTCTAGACTCTGCCAACATGAATCCTCAGGTTGATAGCTCTCTCCTGGAGACAATGTCCATGCTGGGCTCCCAAGATGCCCTCCTTCTCCTTCCTCTTTTTTTATTTTACTTTTTATTTTTTTATTTTTATTTTTAAATATTTCTTTTTTAGTTGTTGATGGACCTTTTTGAAATTTATTTATATGCGGTGCTGAGAATCGAACCCAGTGTCTCACGCATGCTAGGCAAGCGCTCTGCCACCAAGCCACAACCCCAGTCCCTTCTCCTTCCTCTTGAGTTAGCTACTGTCTGCGGGAGGGCATGAGCTCATCGGGGTGGGGGAAGTGTGCCAGATGACCACTGGCCAATGTTGCTGTTGTGCCCGCCCCCCAGATCCATAGGCACTTGCGGGCCTCTGTGGCCATAAAGCTGGGACCAGCCACTGCAAGTCTTCCTCCCTGAGGGCTAACTACCCCTGTGCTGTAGAGCTGGACAGGAAAAAATCTGTGGGTAAAAAGCTTCAAAGGACAAGGGCTGCGAGGTCCTTGATGTGGCCTCTGTGGGCTCCATGGCCGTTGTGGACCGGGCTCCCGCGGGCAGGCCCTGAGTTCCCTTTGGGTCCACAGCTGCACATGAGTTCTCGGAGCACCGTGGGGAGGGCTGGCCAGCCTGGGAAGCTGCCCTTCCCCCATGGGGCTCTGACATTGGCGTCACCAGGCCTGTGCTCATGGGCTGTCCCCTGCGGCCTTGCTGTCTGTCCACCAAACACTGGGACATCAGGAGTGTCCCATTGGGGGCAGGCTTGCTTCCTCTAGTCCTGGGCTTGTCTTCTCACCAGCTCAGAGCAAGTGTGACCCCTGGGCCCACGGATGTGCAGGTGTGGCCAAACGAGGGGAAGGACACATGGGCCCAGCGAGGTGGCTGGCGGTCCAGCCTGGCGTCTGATGCCCACCCCTGTCTCCTGTGCTCTCTCCTCACAGGCCCCCCCGGCCACGCCGGCTCCACCTCCACGAGCCCGTCAGCAGCCTTGTCCACAGGGAAGCCCATGGACAGCCACCCCAGCTACACGGACACCCCCGTGAGTGCCCCGCGGACGCTGAGTGCGGTGGGGACGCCCCTCGCTGCCCTGGGCTCCCCGTACCGCGTCATCACGTCTGCGGCGGGCCTGCCCTCGGGAGCCCTGGCAGCCCCTCCAGGAGTCAATCTGGTTGCCCCGCCCAGCTCGCAGGTAGGCACCTCGGGTGGCTCCCTGGGGGCCGGGTGTGTGCACGTGCTGGTATTCCCCGCAGCCCGCCACCTGCAGGGCCCTGGCCTTCAGGCTGAGCAGTCCCTGGAGTGGACAACCGGAGCTCCCCAGGTGGCTCAGCCCTTGCTGTGACATCAGTGTCTCTCAGGTGTCCCAGGAACACGGGCACGTGGACCCCTTTATTCTCAATTTGGCGATGGGTGTGGGTCAGTGAAGTGCCCACGACCTCCTCCTGGGAATTCAGAAGCCAGCTCCCCGGGCACTCGGCGGAGGGGGCAGAGGCAGGAGCGGCACAGGGTAACCGGAGCCTGGCAGGCCGTGTCCCTAGCGCTGCCTCCCCTCCGACTGTGCGCGGTGGCGGAGTCAAGCTCCAGGCACCTGCGGGGCCACGGGCCCGGCCCCAGCAGCGTCCCTGTCCACTTGCTGCCGCTCCGCCGGGCGCATGGAGCCCGGGCCAGCAGGAGCGCGCCTGCTCTCCCACCCTGCTCAAGCCTGCTGTGTGCAGGAGGGCTGTGCCTCAGACGGGCGTGCTGGGCGCCGGGCAGGCTCAGCTCACCCAGCGGGGGCGGCCACGGGGCGCAAAGGCCGAGCCAGATCCAGGACGCACCAGGAAGCCTCTCACACAGCATGGCCTAAGACGACGCGGCGGGTTCCAGCACTGACGGGCAGGGTAGGCCATCCGTGCTGGTCACAGCCCGAGGGCAGGAAGCCTTAGGAGGAACGACAAGCTAGCGACAACACCCCCATGCCTACCAGGTCTCTTCCTGGGTAACAGCCAGTGCCACTGCTGCCCCACTCCCAGCACACCTGGGGGGGTGGTCACGACGGGCCACTTGTCCAGGCCACGGGGCAACCGAGTGTTTGGTTAAGCACTGTTCCAGGTGCTTCTGGGTTACAGGTAGACTGAGCGGAGCGGAGTGCCTCCCCGTGTGGGTGGAGCCCCAGAGGTCTGAACAGAACGGAGGCTGGTTCTCCCTGAGTAAGAAGCTCTCCTGCTGGTGGCCTGCAGCCCGGGGCCGTTCTCGTCCTGCCTCTAGACTTGAACCGCAATGCGGGCTCTTCCTGGGTCTTGAGCCGGCAGTCCTCAGACCACACTGCGCCTCCAAGGCTCGAGCTTGCCAACCCTTTCTGCACATCTTGAGATGCTGCAGCCTCCAGGACCGTGAGGCAATTCCTTATCACACCCCAAGGAATCTCGGGGAGGGGGTGCCATGTTGGATGTGCTGTCGTAGATGAAGGAGCAGAGAGGGGCCTGTGACCTGCCTGCCCTTGTCTGCCTCTGCTGCAGAGGGACTCCAAGACTGCTCAGGGCAGGGGCCTGGGCAATGGTGGCCGAGCGTGTTTGTGCCACCTCACCCAGTGGATGGGTAGAGCGCAGGTGCCAGTCCTTTGGAATGCGTGAGGAGTGTTCACCTTCCTTCCTGTGAACAGATTCTAGGAGGGAAAGTAAAAGCCAGCACCTGGGAACAGACAGACATGCTGGGCTCTGGGGTGGGAGTGTGGCACTGTGCGGGCCACTGACTTCACTGAGACCCACTATGCATAGGTGCTGTTTGACACCGCCTGCATCTGGGGACACGCACTGAGTAAGATGGCCAGAGTGTTGTCTTAACTGCAGTTATGCCGTTAAGTGACAGTCACAACAGGTAAAACGAGGAATGAGTGCAGTCATTTCCCATGGCCACCTGCTATCTGTGATGAAGCAAGGAGGCAGGCCGGCAGGCCCCGGGGCAGGCGGAGGGCAGCCGCTGTCCCCAAGCCTGATTTTAGCAACTGCTCCCCTGAACCAGCCCCAACCAGAGCACGGCTCTCCACAGCCGGAGTGGCCGGGCTCTGCTGGCCCCATGTCTGCACAGCGGGTGGGATGAGAGGTCAACTGGGAGTGTGGTTCTGGCCAACTGGGCCGTGTGCAGAGGCCGGGCCAAGTTTGGCCTTTGGGAGCTATATTAAGCTTGCCAAGTGCTGGCAGAGCGCAGTGACCCGACACTCACCAGCCTTCAGGGCTGGGGCTCCGGAACCACACGGCAGCGGAACTTTGTCCGATTCACCCAACTTCTGGGCACAGAGGCCTCCATGTTGATGTGGGACATGGACTAGGGACACTCGGGGCAGTTCTCCTAGGCGCGGGGCCATCCTAGCCCAGGACTGGCCCGAGTGGGACTCGTGACGGAAGTGTGCTCCTGTGACCGGTAAGCATGGTTTGGGTGTGGAGCAGGGAGCCTGGGCCCCGGCAGCAGCCAGGCCTCCCCGCTGAGCTGGCACTCCGCTGTGGGAGCTGCCGTCCCCGCTCTCACTTGGTGTTCAATGTTGAGGAAGGAGGAGAGCCACTGCCACAGAGGCAGGGACCGTGCGACCTTTGGTAAACCATGCAGTTTGCTTCTGCTCGTGGGGTACACATACTTGCCCTGGTCACCTGGCAGGGACTTCTATGTCAAAGGGGATGTGGATTTGGGAAGGCGCCGTGTATAGTGCCCTGTGGCAGGCGTGTGGTGACATTGTTTTTCTGGCTGATCCAGGTGTAGTGTGCTGCCAGAAGGTGCTAGAGAGGCTTATCTCACATGCATTCACAGGATCAGGCCCAGGACTGGGCACTGGAGAGGCACAGGCGGTGTAAGGGTCAGGGCCTGCCTTGGGAGCATCTGAGTGGACTGAGCAGTTTCCAGAGACACCGAGTATGTAACTGGGAACACACTTACACACTTTTCAATAAAGGGGTCTGGGCTGCAGTTGTGTGTGTGAGAGAGCAAGCGAGCCAGCGGGCCTGGATTCTGTGTCTTCAGAACCTCCCTCCTGACCCCTGCTGCCTGACCTGGTTCTGTCCCTACTAATTACTGCTTAGGTATTTATTGATAACCAAGTTATTATCCCCTCAAATCTGTTGGTATTTTTATAGTAAATACTTAGATTAAAAAATCACCAATATCAGAACTGGAATAGACCTTAAATTTCATCTAATCTGACAATAAAAAAAAATTAATCCACAGATTCTTTTCTTCAAGTGAAAGCATATTCCAAAATCTATTACATGTCAAATAAAATCAGATTTGGTCCAGCAAGGCATGGGAGATGTGAAATCTCAGCCTCCCTACTTCCTGGACAGACAGATAGACAGACGGACACACACACACTTTAGATTTGAACACCACAGATCTACTCTGGGGATGGGGATGGGGAAATGGAGTCTCTGTTAAGTGAAGGGACCTGGGCAAGACCAGAAGCCAGGTGGGAGGTCCAGGCCTTGTGACGAAGACCCTGCCGAGACTGAAGACAGCCTGCTGTGTTCAGCTGCCAGAACAGCATGCAGCTCAGCAAGCTGGGCCGACATTCTGTGAGGGCTGCAGGAGCAGCCAGGAGGCAGCGGATCCCGGCCGAGCCTACCTAGGCCTGAGGAGTGGGCGGCCTGCTTGGAGAGGCAGGAGCACTCCCTGCCTGGTGCCTGCTCTGAGGTGCCACATGCAGCAGAGCAGCTTCCAATGGGACAAGACAGCCGGGGTGGAAGACTCCGGGCCAGGCAGCGGATAGACCTGCTCTGATGGTTGCCTTCCCTCCCAGCCGATGCTGCTGTGTCCACACAAACCCTAAGCCAGCCAGCCAGAGGACAGAACATCAGCCCACCCACCCTAACCACTCTGCCCACTTGCCATCGGAACTCATGCAGAGGTCCTGGAGAGGGGCTGCTGGCTCAGACTGGGGACTGTCCCAAAGCAAGTCTGCTCTTCCAGCAGGTCCTGGCCAAGGAGGTGGCGTGGGAAGCTGCTGGGGCAGGGGAGGACTGAGGCCCTGCTGATTCCCAGGCTCAATGACCTGGGTCCAGGAGCCCAGGGCTCTAGCTCCAGGCAGTTAGACCTGGCCAGGACCTAACTTGGTGCCTGGGCAGGTGCGACAGCCTCCTGTCTTTCCACACCCTGCTTGTTCTGTCTCTCCCGGAGGCAGAGTTCAAGAGCATGATTCCTGCGCTCAGACCTCGAGTGGTGGCTCATTGCCTCCTAAACCAGTTTCATCCTTGATGGCAATCAAGCCTCCAGGCTCTGTCGCAGCCCACCTCAGCCTCACCCCCTAGCCTCCTCTCCCAGCTTCTCCTGGGCACATGTGTTCCACAGACACCTGGGCTTCCCTTACTTGTGGAACAGACAAGGCCTTGTTTGGGAAGCCTTTGTCCACACTGGTCCATCCAAATCCTGCCTACTTTCAAGGGCCCAGTTCAAAAATTCCTCCTCCAGGAAGTCTTCCCTGACCAGCAGGATGTGCTCCTTCCTTCCTTAGCTACTCAGTGACTTGAATCTTGGGGGCCGGTTCTTGGTGGCAGTGCCAGTGTGTGCTGCACTCCATATCTTCATGACATTTCTGAACAAACACATCAACAAGCCACTTTAAGCCTCAGTGTCCCTGTACGTAACATAGGCAGAGCGTCAGGGTGGATTAAAGGAACCTTGAGCACCAAGCGAGCCTCCGTGGATGGCAGTAATGGGTTCACTGTTCTGCAATCCCGCAGGCCGCAGTGGGGCTGGTCCTGCTGGAGATGGCGGATGGCCTCCTCCTCCTCCCATGACCTCTCTGCCTAGCTGAGGATTTGGGGTCAGCAGGCCTCAAGGTTCCATCCTCTGGGGCCACCCCAGTGCTAATTGCCACTTTCTTGAGGAACTTGGGTGAAGCTGAGGCCTGGGTGCTCCTGCCAGAGCCTGCCCAGTGGTTCCTACCGTGGCTCTGCCTGGGTGCTGGAGCTGAGAGAAACGCCAGCGCCAGACCTGTCCCCGACCCCGTGAGTCAGGACCTGCAGGTGCGCAGGCAGCAGCAGTTTCCCTCCAGCTCCTGGTGTGCACCGGGCTGGACGGCAACTCTGCACCTCCCGGGCTCCAGTCTCAGCCTGTGTGAGACGTGGAGGGGCCTCCCTCGCACGTTCTTGTCTGTTCCACAAGTAAGTCTTTAAGGTTGAGGGTGACTTCAGAGTGAAGCACTGAGGCTGTGTCTTCTTTCCGTACCCTCAGGGCATCTGCCCTGGACCCTCTTCTGCCCCCTGTGCTCAATAAGCATTTACTTTGTGAACTGAAATGCAGGTGACTTGGCAGAAACCTGGCTCGGGTTCTCTCAGAGTCTGTTCTCATCCCTTCTGTCCCGTAGCCGTCGGGTAGAGGAGGAGAGCCCACCCGCTCAGCCTGGGAGGAGACAGGGTTCAATACAGAGGGGATGGGGGCACCCAGGTCCTCCCTTCAGCCCTGGATGGCCACGAGGTGTCTGGGGACACGTGTGCACACACCAGCCCCGTTCTACCTCCTAGTGCTGTGCCTGTTCCGACCCCTCGATGAGACTGTGCATTTTGAGGAACAGGAGACAGACCTAGGTTTTGTGCCTCCTCTTCAGTGCCTGGCCTGTCGCCCGTGCCCATGGGCACCCAGAGGAACTTGGGATCACATGACTGCCTCATATTTATTGACTTATTTTCTCTGGTAGATACCAAACACTGAGCAGCAGCTTCTCAGTCACCTCCCAAGAACACCAAGTGCTGCGGGGTGGGCAGGAGCCAGTAGGGAGGCAGATGGGAGACCGGCTCCGGCCATTGTGCACGCAGGGCTACCAGCTCCCTGCCGCCTGCTGGGCCCCACATCAGGTGCTGGAGAGACGAAGCAGACACTGTACAGGCTCTCTACTTTCATAGCAAGGCCACCTGTTAGCTACAGACAAGTTAAAAACCCAGCCCAGGGCCCTCCACACAATCTTGGTGCTCGGCGACCACGGGCACTTGGTGGCACCTTCAGTGGGCTCGTGGGGTGAGCGCCGCGCTTCTGGTCCTCTCCATGGTGAGCTCACCAGGGTGTGCGTTTGTGTCTGCCTCCGTGACTGGAGCCGGGCCCACTGCCTGGCCTGGTGGCACAGCTGACGCTGTCCCAGCAAGCAGTGGGAGAGCACGCCACGTCTGCGACCCGTCACTGCTGGCCTCTCCCCAGAATGTGGAGAGGGACAGAGACGCGTTGCTGGTCAGGGTTGGGGTCCAGCTCATGTCAGTGTGGCTCCCGGAAACCTCTTCCTCTCATCACAGTTTGCTGCCTGAGGCTCAGGTCGCAGAGGCAGTTCCAGCCCCTCTGTGCCTGGAAACTGCTCCCGAGCTGAGCACTCTCTCCAGCAGTGCATGCTCCCCACCACAGGCCTCGCTCACTGGTGTTTTCCTTCCAGCTCAACGTGGTTAACAGCGTCAGCAGCTCGGAGGACGTCAAGCCTTTATCGGGGCTTCCTGGGCTTGGAAACATGAGCTACCCATCCACCAGCCCCGGGTCTCTGGTTAAACACATCTGTGCCATCTGTGGGGATAGATCCTCAGGTACGTGCAGAAGCAGGCACCTCCAGGGCCGTGGGGCAGGGTCTTGAGGAGGGGCAGGCTGCCCTGGGCCCTGACTCTTTGCACCTATGAAAGGGAAATGCCCTCCAGCCCTGAAGTTCTGCCTCTGGGTTCAAGCCTGCAGCCCTGGTGGAGCTCAGGCTTGATTTCCTCTCCCAGGGCTGGCTTTCCTGGCGGTGTCAGGAGCCCTGCTGGAGGGGCACTGTGGCTGTGTCTGTCTGGGATGGCGAAGCTGCTGTAACCATTGGCTCAGCTAGATTTTCCTTAATGTTTAAAAATCACTTTTGTAATTATAAAATGTCCCAAATAAATAATTATAAAAGCAATACTTGATTGTCAAATCTTGGAAGAATTGGAAAAGTAAAAAATTACTCATAAAGTCCCCAAGAAAGATAAACCCTTTAATACTTTAGTGTATTTTCTTTTAGGACTGTCTAGATTTTTAACATTTTTATAGGCATGAATAAATATGTTTTACTTATTCATCTTTTTGATCCTCTTCCATTTTTGCTCAAATTATTTTTTGAGCACATTGGAATCTGATGTGGTGATTGGAAGAACGAGGAAGCAAGGAAGGTTCTGTTCTTTTCTACTGCCGTCCTGATGGCTGGGGAATATTTCCTCGTTGCCCCCTGCCCCTGGCTCCTACAGAACGCCACTCTATTGAAAGTCCCAGATGCTGGAGTGTTTTAGCCACGTGACTGATACTTACTTGCCCATAAAAAGTCAGTTCCAAGTCACGCAGGCTGGACCACTGCCATTGTAGGGCCCCAGCCCCGCGGGGGTCTCCTGCTTGGGTTATCTTAGCTGCGAGTCTGGAGTTCACGCACACACTGCACAGCCACGGAGGGACTGCCACACGGTGGACCAGTTGGTCCTGTGCTTCTCAAAGACAGTATTTCAGAGCTGAAAGCATCAGGTGTTTTGAGCCCAAGAAGAAACCCTGTATTGGTCATTGCTGTGATTCGGGGAATTCGTCTGGTCACCTAACTTAGCCCAGGCGGCCCTGTCATTGGCTACCTCCAGCCGCCTGTCACCGGGTGCCTCCCCTGAAGCACAGACGCTGGAGGCAGCTGCTCGCTAGCTCTCAGGGACTCCAGATTCGCTCTGACACCAGCCTCGCTCAGACACCAGTCTTGCAGTTTGCTGCTCCCCGGCATGGCCGGGCATGGCCAGGCACAGGCGGGCACAGCCAGCGGTCAGACCTGGTGTTTGGATGACCAGCTTCCTTACGTGTGTGGAGTTCCACGGGGTCAAGCAGCGGTGGAGCTGCCTAGTGTACAGCACTTGGCATCACGGTCGCTGTGTGGGGTGGCCTGGTGTCTCGCCTGACACACGAGCCATTCCCGCGGGGACGGCTGGCAGTGAAGGCAGCGAGGCATGTGGCACTACTGCAGATAGGCAGACCTCTGCCAGATCGTCATGTCACCTCGGGGTGGAGCGTCCTGCTGGCTGTAAAGGTCACAAGCCAGCTTGCTGGTCAGCAGGCAACAGCGCTTGAAGACCCATGACGCAGGACTCTGCTCAGGGTTGTGGCAGAGGGTGCCCGTTTTCAGTGGTGCTCCTCAGCATCAGCCTGCTTTTGCAGAAATGCTAGTTAAGCCGAGGTCCTCCTGCTGCTGGGTCACACGTGACAGGTGAACATCTTTGTATTCACCATGGGCACCAAGGTCTTCCACTGAGGCAGGACGCTGGCATAACCAAATCCAGGAGTTGTGCTAATGAAATGAAGTAAGGCTAGTCCTGGGTCAGGTGCTTCCCAACCACGCCCCCTGGCCTTGGGGGCGGAGGAGGCGCAGGGAGGGCGTCATGAGCCTGTCTCTGCTCGGGTCCTGCCACCTGGCTTTCTGGGCCAGTGCCCAGGGCGAGTGCTGGTCCTGGGGGAGCCGAGCACGGCGTCGGAGTGCACGGAGACCAACCTATGCATGTCCGTTCTCGTGGCAGGAAAGCACTACGGGGTTTACAGCTGCGAGGGCTGCAAGGGCTTCTTCAAGAGGACCATCAGGAAGGACCTCGTCTACACCTGCCGGGACAACAAGGACTGCCTCATCGACAAGCGGCAGCGCAACCGCTGCCAGTACTGCCGCTACCAGAAGTGCCTGGTCATGGGCATGAAGCGCGAGGGTGAGCGCATCGGCGTGCACGGGGCAGGCCCGGGTGGGGAGGGACGGCAGCCAGTGGCCTTCGGGTGCTGTGCTTTCTCAAGGAAAGGTGTTCCTAGAGCACAGAGGGTAGGATCGCCTTCCTCCCTGAAGCCAGAGAGCCATCCCCTCACTGGCTCTCTTTACTTTCCTTCCTGTACCTAGGCAGCAGGTCTCAGAGCTGAGGTGTCGGGTCCTGCGCTCTGGTCTTCTGATGGAGGTTCTCAGAGCTGAGAGGTCTGGTCCTGTGCTCTGGTCTTCTGATGGAGGTTCTCAGAGCTGAGAGGTCTGGTCCTGTGCTCTGGTCTTCTGACGGAGGTTCTCAGAGCTGAGAGGTCTGGTCCTGTGCTCTGGTCTTCTGATGGAGGTTCTCAGAGCTGAGGTGTCTGGTCCTGTGCTCTGGTCTTCTGACGGAGGTTCTCAGAGCTGAGGCGTCTGCTCTTGTGCCCTGCTCTCCCCGTGGAGGGCCACACTGAGCTTCCTGGTGGAGCTCTCTTCTCCCTTCCGGCCCTGCATCTCTCTCTGGGGGAAACTGCACATAATCACGACCTCTGTCTGCTCTAGAGCCTTTGGTGTTGGAGTGTCTGCGTCTTTGGTTGCGAGTATTACCAGGTGCGACAGACGTGGCCTCACAGGGACTGTCACTGTGCACTGTAGGGCTATATCTTTAATTTACAGGGCAGGTAAGTGGGTTGGTATCGTGTAAAAGAAAAACAAATGCAGATGGGATTTTTGTTCCTTTAAAAGGTCATAAAGTCATTCCTTCAAGCAGCGAACTGAACTGAAGGGGAAGAGAGTTGCTGAGGATGCGCAGGCCCTGGCGCTGTGGTCTGGGTGGGGTAGGGTGAGTCCACCCCTCTGGGAGCAGGAGGAACGGTGGGGGCTGCCCGGCAGCTCCTCACGTTCTTTCTGTGAGGAGCAGGGGCGTCTTGCTGGAAGGGCCAGTGAAGGGCGAGGTCTCTGAGCCTCTGAGAAGACATGTGGAGAGGTGGCCTTCAGGGCCACTTGTCCCCATGAGCCGTTTCATAGTCGAGGACACAGGCCCTTAGAGGTGAAGGGTTTTCCAAGTCCCATGGCAGGAGATGAGCGGGTGCCAGGTCTCCACAGCCTGGTGCTCGGCTCAGGCTGCCGGCCCTGGCCCAGGGAGTGGCAGACCCACAGCTGAGGTCCCGGCGCCTGGCTGCCCGCTGCTCAGCATGCTCCCGGCCTCAGGAGAGGCCGTCCTCTCACACCTCGACCTCCTCTGCTTCCCCACCACATCCACAGTGAGGCAGCCTCGTCCTCCCCTCAAAACCTGCAGACTGTCCCTGGCCCATGGCCACTGCTGCACAGGCACCACGTGCAGCCTCCTGTCCCTCCCTCTTTCCACCTTCAGCTTCTCCAGCCTTTGTGGAGCAGCCAATGTGAGCCTTGAGCATGGTCAGGACAGGCCATCCCCCACTGAATCCCCAGAGCTTCCCTCCACTGACAGGAAGCCCCTCCGTGTGAGATGCCAAGGCCGGTGTGCCTGTGTCCCTCTGCCTGGCCTTTCTGGCCCCTTTCAGGCTCTTGCCTTGCCAGGGCTGCTCCCACCACAGGTCTTTTGCACTGGTGGCTCTCCCTGTCTAGATGCTTCCACAGGCAGCGGTGTCTGGCTTCCTCTTTCCCGCTGCCTTTCTCCGCTGCCACTTTCTGCGCAGAGCCTTGCCTGGCCATGTCCTCTAAACTTGCATCAGCAGGGGACATCTGTCTCTGCAGCATGCATCGCTACTCGACACACGTGACCACCTTGCCTAGGGTCTGGCTGCACGAGGCCAGGGCATGAGGCCAGGCCTCCTAGCTGTTGTCTTCCCTGGGCCACCACCAGTGACTGACAGGTTGGAGCTATGCTATGCATTGTGGGACAAATGGCCCAAACTGAACACTGGAGTCAGAAGCTCCAGAATGCAGGATCTCCTAGAAATGGAGCCCATCCCCTGAGTGTGGAGTGCCTGCTCCGGGCTGTCCCACTGTGGCCAGGTGGGGGACCCGCAGCCTTACAGAGTGGACCATGGGATGTGATGGGCTGCTGGTGGAGTGGTCTCCTTCCCACAGCGTGACGTGGACACTGCTCACAGCTCCCCACCATGGTGCTGAAGCAGGACATGGCGTGTCCATTTCCTGAAAGAAGAAACAGAGGTTCAGAGAAGCTAGGGAGCTTCCCAAGCTTACACAGCAAGCAAAGGGCCGAGCCGGTACAGGAATGGGACCTCTGACTCCCAGCCCACCTTGGAGTTCTGAGGAAGCTCTTTCCAAGCCTCTGGTCACACGAGTAGTTTCACGACTAGAGGAGGGGTTATCTTTTGCGCCCTTTGTAGGCAGCAGTGCCTGCCTTGGGAGCCCCTGGCCTTTATGAACATTGACTATCCCAGTGTCCCCGAGGCAGAGTCGGTTCAGGGACGGGTTTGGGCATAGCCAGCCTGCGTCCCCGTGCTGGGTCTGCCACTCCCAGCTCTTGATCTCAGTTACCAGCTTCTCTGTGGTTCCAGACCCCACAGGGCTGTTGTGAGGAGTGAACGGAACACATTCTGCTTAAAGTGCTGAGCCAAGTCCTGACACAGGAGGAGCCTTACAAATTCTGGCTCTCACGGTGCTGTGCATTCATGAGACACAGGAGCTGGAGGCTGGGTGCACCCGGGGGCGGGTCAGCCCATTCGCCATCCTGGTGTGCGCTCCTGTGACAGGTCGGGCAGCAGGTGTGGGGCCCTTCCTTCAGGACAGTAAGGGTCACAGTGCAGGCAGAAGAGTGGCAAGCAGTGCCTCAGCTAATGGCAAAATCAGAATCGAATTCCCTGAAGCCCAGGCTGCTTTCTGTGGAGCTTGAAGGCAATTTTCCCTGAGTGTCGCAAGTTTAGATTGACTGAGGTCCACAGAGGAGCCTCCTTTAGCCTCCCATCTCTTAAAGTCGTGATGGACGGAGGCCCGTCAACTGACCCTGAATAAAATCAGCACAAGAAGGATTCAGCCCAGCCATAGATCCACCTGTGAGGGACAGCACAGTGAGACGTGCACAGGCGTCCCTGGGGAAGGCCGAGGAGTGCACAGAAGGAAGGACGAGACAGGAGGACAGGGAGGAAGAGGCCCACGGGGGGAGAGGCTGGAGAGGACCAGAGACGAGCCCAGGGGGCTGAAGGAGACCAGTGCAGAGGAGGTGGATGCTCTCTTGAGCTTCCATGGCTGCCCCACGCGTCCTCGCAATCACTGCAGTTGGCCACCATGGTCCCCACTGTGTAGACCGGGCAACCGAGGCTTAGTGGGCCAGGAGTACGCCCCAGGCCACCAGCCGGAGGTGGTGGACCTGCCTTGTGGGAGGTCCCTCCGCTCCCAGGCCCAGGCTCCTGCCCGGCCCCTGCTCCTGCTCCCTGCCTCGCTCTCGGGGTCTTCGCTGTCTCACTGCCCTGCCTCACAGCCACCTGTCCTGCCTCCCTCGCTCCCCGTCACCAACCCCCATGGTCCCTGCGGCCTCTGGGTGAGTCTGCTGGGCTCTGGAGCACAGTGGTGTCTCCAGGCACGTCCCGTCTGGCTGACCTTGAGACCAGCCCCCTTTCACTGGCACGACAAGGTCAAAGTCAGCCCCTGTGCCAGTCTAGCCTGCTCGCCACCCTCTCCTAGGGCAGGAGGCACTTTTTTTTTTTTTTTTTAGTACTGGAGATTGAACCCAGGGGCACTCGACCACTGAGCCACATCCCCAGCCCTATTTTGTGTTTTATGTAGAGACAGGGTCTCACTGAGTTGCTTAGCACCTCGCCATTGCTGAGGCTGGCTTTGAACTTGCAATCCTCCTGTCTCAGCCTCCCAAAGCGCTGGGATTACAAGCGTGTGCCACTGCACCCGTCTCAGGAAGTGCTTTTGAAGTGGACTGTGAGGGAAGGACAGAGGCAGTGTCCTGCTGGCCAGTGTGGTTACAGAGTTCAAGGTCAGTTGCCTGCTTACAGTCGGGCCTTGCCCAACTCTGGGCTGTAAGCACTGCCCAGATCTAGAACATGACGGAGAGTACGGCCTCCTGGAGGACGGAAGCTGGGCTGACAGGAACCATGCAGTCCTGGGTCTGCCTTGCATCCTGACGTGCAGACCCAGGGTAGGAGTGGTTGACAAAGTCCCCAAGAGATGACACCCTCCCCACCCCTAAGATCGGCACTGACTGAAATGCCACGTAGGTGACCCCCTGCACCCCTTCACTCACTGAGGCGGCTGCCTGAACCTCTCCTGAGAAGGCGGGTCAGGCGGTGCTGGGTTCAGGCTGCGCAAGGGGCAGCCTGGATGGGGCGTGAACACCAGGGTAACGGTGGGTGACAGGCCCGGGGGGCGCGCACCTCTTGCCTCAGGCACACTCGCAGCTGTCCGGGGCGGGAGGACACAGAAACGTGGAGACCACAGTGAGCAGGGGCCTGGAAGAGGGTGGGGTCGCAGCTTAGGTGGCACGCTTGGCGTGGTCTCCATAGTGCGCTGGGAGGAACGTGGACGAGGACCTCGTTCTCCGCAGGCGCGAGCACAGGCTCTGCTTCTCGTGTCCTCTGGACACTGCAATGGCCCCGGCCCAGTGCCAGGACCACCCCCATTTTCACACCAGGAAGCTGAGACCTAGGTAGGTCCCTGCGCTCCTGCACCGGGCCTGGGCGTTGCGGTGACCTCACGTGTCCTGATGCTCACCAGCTGTGCAAGAAGAGAGACAAAGGAGCCGGGAGCGAGCCGAGAGCGGGGCAGAGTGTGCCGGCAGTGGCCGCGAGGACATGCCGGTGGAGAGGATTCTGGAAGCTGAGCTTGCTGTGGAGCCAAAGACCGAGTCCTACGGGGACATGAGCGTGGAGAGCTCGGTATGTGGCCCTGGCTCTCCAGCCAGCTCCTCATTTCTTGGGGGTGGCTGGGTGAGGAGGAGGCATCGTGGAGTCCCAGGACCTGTCCCTCACAAGACTTTGCTCCTTCCTTAGACTAACGACCCCGTTACCAACATCTGCCATGCTGCCGACAAGCAGCTTTTCACACTGGTTGAGTGGGCCAAGCGCATCCCCCACTTCTCTGACCTCACCTTGGAGGACCAGGTCATTTTGCTCCGAGCAGGTAAAGCACATCGGGGCTCTTGTGCCATGGGGCCATCACTGGGCCACCATTTTGAAATGTGCCTTGGGACCCTAACGGTGCGCAGTGGCTTGCGGAAGCTGTCACCCGTCCCAGCTGTGTGGCGGGTCCACGCTGAGGCGCCCTCTCCAGGTCTATCTCACATTATCTGTAGAATCTTGAACTTGGAAGGCCTTCCTGGGAAACCTTCCCCGTGGAACCCTGCTGCTTGGTGCAGGATTGGGGCTCTCCCACATGAGCGCTGCCGTCGTTCATAATTTGCATTTAATTTTTAAAGACGCTTGCATTCTTTTTACTGAGGATCATTTGAAGCAGTGCCTTGTAATTGTAATGGAGCTGCTGAAGAGAGACATTCCCATCTCACAGATGAGAAAAGAAAGCCAAAGGTCTGTGCTCGAGTTTATCCTAGTGGATTCCGAGTCTCCTCCTCACTTCAGATGCTATGTGCTGTATCTCTTGTTATTTCTGGGACACTGTGTAGTCCATTGGCACGGGCCATGTCTCCTCGTCACAGAGCCATCGGGGAGATTTTGTGGACTGGAAACCAGGCCACTCACACATCCCGGTAGATAACGGGCCATTTCTGAGTATTGCCCGAGAGCCTCACGCTGCGCTGCTGTGGCTGGATAATGCCAAAGAAGCAAGGCTGGGTTGTCAGGCCCTGGGCCAGGGACTCGGGTGCCTCCACTTTACCCACCGGGCTGCTAACACAGTATCTGGTAAAGGTTCACCCGAATTAGTCCTTGTCCTCAAGCTGTTGCAGGCTGCATGGAGAGACCGTGGGAGGCCCTGGGCCCGCCCCTTGTGTCCTCTCTGGCTAGCGGTGGTGTCTGGAGCTAGATCTCACCCTCCTAGTATGGGCACTGGGTGTCAGCAGCGCCAGGGCCCGTGTGGGTGTCCCCTCAAGGCCTCCTCTCCTGCAGGGTGGAACGAGCTGCTGATCGCCTCCTTCTCCCACCGCTCGGTCTCCGTGCAGGACGGCATCCTCCTGGCCACGGGTCTCCATGTCCACCGCAGCAGTGCTCACAGTGCGGGTGTGGGCTCCATCTTTGACAGGTGTCTCTCTGCTGCCTGACTCTGTGTTCGTATGTGTGGGTGGTGCTGGGATGCAGGACAGCAGCCCAGGAGGTGCGCACGGCTATGGAGGGGCCGTTCAGCACCCGGAAAGGTACAGCTGGGGGACGAGAGAGGTTTGAAAGAGCAGCGGGGGACGGTGGAGGCTGTGTAGTACTGGGCCGACGGGGAGAGATGGGGTCCCTGATATCCACCAGTAGGAGGGTGCTTGTCCTGGCTGCCGGGATGGGAAAGGGCCCACGAGGTGCCCGTGGGAGGTGGGGCAGGCCAGCTGGATTTCTGGGCGAGGCCTATGGCAGGAGCAGACCGTCTCAGGCAGCAGCACTGGCTGGCGATTTGGTGCCTTACAAGGTGCTAAAGAAAAACAGAGGGTGAGAGGGTGGAGAACGGCTGGAGCAGAGTCCCCGCCAGGGCCAGAGCCTGGAGCCTTCCCACCCTGGCATCAGCAGCCTTCTGGGTCCATGCGTATGTACCCGGGACGTCTCCAGTGCCCGTCCTTTCCACGCGTTCCCCATGAAAGCCAGTGTCTCTGGGGTGACGCCACGGGCTCCCTGGGCCTGGAGTCTCGCCCTTCCTCTGGCTGCTGCTGCTGCTGCCGCTGCTGGCCTTGCTGCACCCGCTGTGCCTCACAGACCTGTCCCGTCCCTGGCTCTGCACCCCCTGCTTTGCTTGTGCAGCTATTTTGCTGAGCATGGCTGCTGGCTGGCTGTCTCTGGGCTCCTTGAAAGGAGGCTCCACATCACATTCACCTCTGTACCCCAACACCTGGGGCAGTGCCTGGAAAATGAGGTGGATCCACAGCAGATGCCTGTAGCCTCGCCCTGCTGGTCCCGGGCCTGCTGCTCACGGTTTCCTTGTTATCTGCCTTTCCTGTAAGCAGAGTTCTAACGGAGCTGGTTTCCAAGATGAAGGACATGCAGATGGACAAGTCGGAGCTGGGGTGCCTGCGAGCCATTGTGCTGTTCAACCCAGGTGACTACAGGGAGCATGGCTCTCCCCAAGGGCGGCTCCATGCTCCAGCAGGTTCTGGTCCTGCAGCTCAGCTGAGCCAGAGCAGGCAGGGCCAGGAGTCCAGAGGGCATGGAGTCCACTGTTCATGGCCTGTACCCCAAAGACTCCCTGAGAAGTCTTGAGTGGCACGGAGCATGCATGTGTGGGAGGACGAGGAAAGCCAGTGGCAGGGTGCAGTGAAGGAGGTGGTGGAGGTGGCCCCTCGCTGGGTGTATCTCCAGGCAGCACCCCTGGGTCTGCTGATGGATGGGGTGTGGGATGCCCAGAAGAGGAGTCAAATATAACTCAGGGTCTTTGGGGTTTTGCCCTGAACATCGGGAAAGTGGAGCTCCCATTTGCTGACTTGGGGAAAACCTCAGGGGGCGTGGCTGCTGGTTCTGCGCAGTAGGACTCAGGGTTTTGTCTTGAGCATTCAAACGGGAGCTGGTAGTGAACCAAGAGCCCGGTTGCATGGAGAAGCCAGGACGTGGCATGGAGCTGGGCAGGCGGGCTGGGCCCGGGCGGGCTGTGAGAGGAAAAGCACCCTGGGAAGGGCTGTTGGCAGTGGATGGACACCAGGGTGGACGGACGCCAGGGTGCCGTGATGGAGGCCCAGGGAAGGTGTCCAGGGAGGAAGGGAGCAGCTTCACCAAAGCTGCCCAATACAGAGAGGTTTGTGCAGTGACCTGCCATCGGGTGTGTTCCCGAGGCAGGACACGTGCCAGCTGGCCCGTGCCCCATCATCTCATCACCGATGTCGTGCCTAGCCTGTAGGAGGCTCTCAATAGTATTTCTAGAATGGCCCAGAAAGACAACTGCCCTCCTTGGAGTCAGTGGTAGGTGTGTTTGGCTTTTGACAGGCACAGAAAGCACAGTAGGCTGCCAACACCAGCGAGCTGGCTCCCTGGTGGAGCCTGTGGTGTCCTCACTGTCTAAGGCAGGTGACCATCATGATGGTTGAGGGCGCCCTGCTCAGGGGTTAACTGGATCCTAAAGCCGCTGTCTTTTGCAGATGCCAAAGGTCTGTCTAACCCCTCGGAGGTGGAGACTCTGCGGGAGAAGGTCTATGCTACCCTGGAGGCCTATACCAAGCAGAAGTACCCGGAGCAGCCGGGCAGGTGAGGCGCTAGAACAGCAGCGGTGGCGGCTAGAGCCCCGACCCTCTCTGGGCAGCGTGTGCCAATCTGAGCTCTGTGAGTCATGGGGTCTTGGAATGCAGCTGCTGCAGACAAGGGGCTCTGGTACACACCTGTAAGTGTGGGACCAGCCATGGATGACTGGATCACTGTGGGGATCTTGGTCTCCATTCTGAGAAGCAGTAGAGGCTCAGGAAGGTGAGTCCCATGGAGGCCAGCTGTGGCCTGATTCCAGCCTGCGTTGGGGTAACTGCGTTGCTTTCAGGGTCTGCCCCCCTTGGAAACCCCAGCCAGCAGGAAGTACAAGCTTTGGGGTCAGGGACTGTGGCCGCTCGTTCCTGGTTCCTTCTGTGTGGCCCTGGCAGTGCAGCTATTATTGAGTCATTAAAAGAAATCTCAACGTTTCCCAAGTGCAGCAAACTCTCACTAAAACGAGAAAATGTCCTCGACTCTCACAGAAAGCTGGAAATGAGACTAGAAAAACAGGCGGGCTCCAAGACAATCGTCTTGGGATGAATTTTCACGTCCCCTCCTCACTGCGGTTTTATTCCTCTGTGAAGTCTGATTTGGGTTTGGCCAGCTTGGCAATCCACCCCGGGTGGGGGACAGACGGGGACCTGCCTTCCTACCTGCGGCCACGCCCCACAGCCGCCCTGTGGTTGGCATCCGGGTGATTGAAGGGAGGAGAGGTGGGGAGCATCGAGGAGGCTGGCTGGGTGAACGTGGGCTGGAGGAGCCCCCACCACGTGCTTCCCTGGCAGAAGCTGTACGTGGCCTCGCCAGCCACACAGAGGCTGGGGCTGCCTGGCTGCCTGTGGAGGGAGGGAGGACTGATTCCAGGGCCTGCCTGGCATCTCCCCTTCACCTGCTGCAGGAGGCAGGAAGGCCCTGCCCTGGCCACAGGGAGAAGGCCAGGTGAGCCCAATGCCTGCGGCCGGGAGGGTGCTCTCTACCACTCTCCCCCACTAAAACAGCACGAGGTGCGTTTCTGGGGTACCCTTCCTTTCCTCGGAATCAGCTCTAGGTCCCACTTTATTCTTAAAAAACAAAGACACTCAACTCTCTTTTTTCCTAATTATAAGAGATGTTTGTTTCAGTATAAAAAAGAAAAAATTTTAAACCACATGATACAATTTGATTGCAAATATGTTGGCATATTTTGCTCTGGTGTCCTTATGAATCCGCATAGACACACGTAAGACACGTATTTGCAGATAGGAAATTCTACAGTACGGTGCATTATTTTCTTCCTTCAGCCATTCTAGAAATTCATCAGATTACTGAGAGGTGCGAAGCCATCCTTTTCAATGGTCTTGTGGCATTTTTCAATGTGGACGTATTTTCATGTGTTTCATCGTTGTCCCATAGATGACATCGAGGTTGTTCCTTTGGAAGGTCACTTTTAGGACTTTGGATTGTGACTCTTCCAGGAAAAGGCTGCCAGAGGCCTGGCTCCCTCCGCTCCCTGGGGAAGGACGCCAGCTCTCTTTGCCTGGACAAGGAGCCACGGAGGCCAAGTGCCCTGTGGGCCCTGGGTTCGTCCAGCACAGCCTGGCAGAGGGCGCTTGCTCTGACAAGTGTTATGGGAGGCTCAGCAGGCACATGGGGCTGTTGCTCGGCTCCAGCAGGCGGGAAAGTGTGCGGGAGTGTGCTGGGCTGGCAGGGACTGGTACAGGGGATGCTGCCTGTCAGGCCCCCGCACTTTTCTCAGCGGTACAGTGCTGCCACCACGTGGACACTTGGAGAAGCGCACTCGCGAGCCAGGTTTTTCAGAGTCAGCAGAAGCCCAAGCTCACACGTTCTCTTGCACACACGTTCTCTTGCACACACCATGGCACCTGTGCAGGTGAGCCGCGGCTCCCTCTTGCTGCAACATGCAAGCCAAGAACCACAGCCAGTCTGCGGCTGTGCCCACTAATGGCTGAGTCCATTGCTGCTGCCCTGAGCTGCGCCCTTACATCAGCACAGGCAGCAGAGGACAGCCGTGGCTTGTCACGTTCTGTAACACGTCAGCATTTTGAGGCGGAAAGTCCACTTTCAGAGTTCATCTCGTCACAGTCTGACTTTGCCCGTGCTAGACAAGCCCTTCCTGCTGAACTCCATCGGCTCTGGCGGGTCGGGCTGTCATCCGCCTCCCTCCCTCCAGCCACTTCCCTCTTGGCTGCCTGGCTGTCCTGTGGACACTCAGCCTTAGCGTGGAAAGCTTCTGAAGCTCCACATCGGCATCAGCATTCACCTTTAATTTGTTCATTTAGAAAAAAGCGATTCCTACTTTCTGAGATGGCGCCAGTTTGTTTTCTCATATCGCTACATGTTCCTAATGTGTCCGGGACTAGAACATAGAACATAGAAACGTGCATGCTTTCAAGGAGCACTGAAATTCCAATTCAAAACTTGATGAAATAATGTAACACTCAGTAAAGATCCAGCCCAAGCCAGAAATCTCAGAGTGGGGGCTTTGCCTGGACAAGGAGCCACGGTTCTTCAAACCGTGAAGAATGTGGGTTTGTTCTCTGTGAGGCTGATGGGAAGTCGTGGGTGGAGCAACTGAGTTTCTAGAGGCCCTGACAACACCAGAAATGAGTTTCCCTGGTAAGAAAGGGCTTTGAGAAAGGCAAAGGGCCACCAGACGAGGTGGACACTCACAGAGCGAGAGGCCTGAACAGATGCACAGATGTGACCCACTGAGCTGGCGCATGGCCTCAAGGATGGCAAGCGTGTGTGAGGGCATGTGTCCAGGGGAGCGGGCACGCGCAGAGACGGGAGGCCGATGCGCTGTGTGCTGTGAGTGGGAGGGTGTGCGCCCACATGTGGAGAGCGTGCGTGTGGGTGGGCAAGCACCTGTGGGGGAGCGTGGGTGACAGCACTGTGACCACACTCCCTTGCACGTCCACACGGCACACTCGTGTGTGGTCTCCCTGCACAGCCCAGGGCTCCCGAGGCTGAGGCTGCTGCCTCTGCTCTCCCCCTCTTCCTAGCTGAAGGCTGGTCGTGAAGATCAGCAACCACTGGTTGACAATGGCCACTTGGTGACAGGCACATCAAGGTCATACAGCAGTGGCTGCAGCATGGCAAGCGTCCTCCCCTGGGAGAGCAGGACTCCCTTTTCCCTTGTGCACCTCCTCCCAGAGCCTGTGTGTGCCCAGAACGCAGTGGGTCCTCGTGCTCATGTGGCAGTGGCTCCTCTGGATCCACTGCTCAGCTCAATCTCCGCTCACCCCTGCAGGAGCCCTGGGAGCTGGACAGGGGTGCGGCATGGCCCCTTCACCATGTGGCAAAGGTGGTTCCTGCACATGTGCAGAATTCAAGATCCCAGGAGGCCCCAGGGCCCCGCTTCTGCTCCTACTGGCCCTCTGCCCAGTTTCTGCAGCTCCCTAGGGCTCGAAGCTCCATCACCTGCTGCTCCCTCCCAGGCTTTCCTGCAGCTTGGTGAGGAGCCAGCAGCTGCCTCCGCATGCCCTTCCCTGGTCACCAGTGCTCTCTGGCCTCCCTGCAGGTTTGCCAAGCTGCTGCTGCGCCTGCCGGCCCTGCGCTCCATCGGCCTGAAGTGCCTGGAGCACCTCTTCTTCTTCAAGCTCATTGGGGACACGCCTATCGACACCTTCCTCATGGAGATGCTGGAGACCCCTCTGCAGATCACCTGAGCTCCACCAGCCACAGCCTCCAGGGATCCTGGGCAGGTGTGTGGAGCCCACCTGCCCTCTTCCCTCCCCTCCCTTTCCTGCTCCCCAAATGTGATGCTCGTAATAAAACCTTTCTACACGTGAGCTTTTATAGGTGGAACTTTGTACAGGTGTTAAAGGTTACCTTCCGTGCTGTCTACGGGGCTGGAAGTTCTTGGGAAAGCTAACTAAGCCTCTGTACATAGGACTGGTTTAAATTATTTTTTCACTTGCCATGGAAAGCGAACAAAGAACAAAATAAACACGATGTCGGCACTGCTTGGAGCGTGGGCGTTATTGGGCAGGGAGGTCCTTCTCCCAGGGGAGGGGCTGCGCTGCAGCTGAGGTCCTGAGAAGGTGGCCTCAGAGCCAGGTGCAGGGCCACGGTCTTTCAGAGTCAGCTTGGTTTCATCTTTTTGTTTTTCCCTCCTAAGATTGACTAGCAGAGAACGCCTTGTTCTGATTGGGAGCAACTGAGTACTGGGCCTAAAGAAGACACTCCCCTTGGTGAGGAGAGGCTGTCCTGGGAGTTGGGGGTTGGTAACTGAGGAATGGATTCTGTCATTGACCGGCAACTGTAGCCAGGAGTCCAGGGCACACACAATTTTTTTCTTCCATATCCAGCCCTACCAGATGGGAACCTCTCCTGCGCCTAGGTTTGCCTAGTGTTCTCAAACTCCTGTTTGCTAGACAGCCAGCTCCTTGAGGGTGGGGCCAGTGGGAACCTGACCCAGGGCCTGCACACAGTAGGTGCAAAGTGTAGTGTGTGCTGTTGAACTGGGCTCTCCACACTGAAAAGAGTTCCCTCTAGGGCGGTGGGGACCTCAGGCACCTCTTCCTCCATTGGCACTCGCCCTCTGGCACGTCCCCGTGCCCGTGGCAGGGCTGACTCCACCCAACACGCTGACCAGCAATCAACCACAGCTGCCTTGTGCCCTGGAGTGCGGAGACCCGGGGGAGCACGAGGCCCTGGGAGCAGTGGTGGGAAGTTCTGAACTGCCTCGGCCCCTTTTCCTTTCCTCCGCGTTTGCTGCGGGCTATGATGAACAGCTGCGCAGAGGCTCATGTAACTGTAGGCGCCTGGCCTCTGCCCTTGGCGAGGCAATTCACGGACACATTCGGTGCCTCAGGGGAGTGGCGGCACCAGGGAAGTCGAGCCTCCGCTACGGTGTAGAGTCCTGTCCACGTCCATCTCTTCCTCACCAAACCCAAGCACTGCCTGCAGCTGACCAGGGCCTTGCGGTGTGGGGGGTCTGCACACCCATCTGCCATGTCTCCCAGAAGTGCTGCGACACAGCCTCTCAGAGCAGATCAGAAACTTAGCAGGAGCCGGGCTGGCCTCTTCACAGGCTGGGGCCATGGCATTCGGGGCCCCAAAGGTCCCCTCCTTCCTTCCTGGTGCCCTGTGGCCTAGGAGAGTCAACCGGGTCTCCCGGCTGCCAGGGCCCTTCCTCATTCCGCACTCCTCACAGAGGAGCGGGCCACCTTGGGGGACACAGCCCTGCGCTGCCCAGCCAGACTCACGCAAGGGACACCACGGATCCAGCCTCTGAGCCCCACCGCCCTGCATCCTCGTCTCCAGTGTGGCAGAAGGTAGGCCCACGGCTCTGGATCGAAAGCCGCCGCGTTCTGGGAAGCTGCTTAACCTCGCTGGCCCTGCTTATTTGAAAAGTCAGAGGATAATCCCCACCTTATACAGGTAAAGGCTGAAGAAACACCTAGCCCAGCGGGAGAGCTCTGCGTTGGCACAGACATGCTCAAGTTTGAGGCCTGCTGTGTCTGCTCCTGGCACATTGATCCTCCGGAACCTCAGCGGCCAGTCTATAGAGCGGGCAGAGTTCTGCAGAGGCCGGTAGAGCTGAGAAGGGCACAGGTCTCAGTGCAGCCTCTGGCAAAAATATTACAGTATTTTCTGCCTAAGAGTGAGATTCTAGTTAAAACGCAATCTTGGGTCTCTGAGATTACTAGAACATTCTATTCCCAGCCTGGCTTGGTTCATCCAAAGAACCGTAGGAGGAACCCAGAGATTCTGGTTTCTAGATTGTACCTTCACCAGCCCCTTTTCCTGATGGTGCCTGGTCACAGGGGCTTGTTGAGAAAACCAAAGCAGAGGATGGCTAGGCGGCCCCAGCTGACTTCAGGGCCGTGTCTGTTTATTAGGACCCAAGTGCTTTCTACAGGACCCCCGCTCTGCAAGCCAGCCCTCACTCCACCTTCCTGAGGCGCCTGCCGGTGGCCTGGTCCTCCCCTGAGGAGCACCTGCGGCCTCGCCCCTCCTTCCTGCTGCTGGGGAAACTCCAGAGTGCTATCTGGCTGTGGTGGTTTGGCGTTTCCTGCTCAAAAACTTCCAGTGGCTTTCTTTTGTCTATTAAGCTGACTCACCAGTGAGCAAGTGTCCCTGCAGCCCCCCTTCCTGTTCAGCAATGTCTGGAGACGTTTTGACTGCTCTGTGTGTGTGTGTGTGTTGGGAGGTTCCTACTGGGTAGAGGCCGGAGTGTGACCACAGGAAGGACAGGAGAGCTCAGGCTGAACCCCCTGCAAAGGTCCCTGGTAGAACACAATATCCAAAGGGATTCTTGTATTGCTTTGGGACTTAGATTAAAGCCCTAGGGTGTGGCCAGGAGGTCCCCTCCTACTCTACAGAGAAACCTCTAGATGGCTCCAAGTTGGACTTCCTAAGGAGATGGTTCTCCCTGAGCCTGAAAGCTGAGAGGACGGTGCCCTAGAAGCGGGGCACTTGGGGAGGAGCCGTGCCTTACCCACCTCTGCAGAGGAGGCCACCCTAGCCAAGGGCAGAGCACCCACCTCCACCAGGCAGGGGTGCTTGGGAGGCCTGAATCTCTGTGCGCATGGAGATAGGACTAGCTGGGCAAGGACAGGACAGTGATGTCCCCACCACCCACGCTTGGTTTTCCCAGGAGGAGGCCTTTCCTGTGGCCACCTGCACACCTGGAAGAAAGCAGCTGAGAGTACACTGGAGGTCCTAAACCCTGGAAACGGTGCCTCGAGCAAGGGCACCAGGGCCATCAGAGGGTGGGCAAGAACTGGGGTCCCACCTGAGGTCCTGCAGAGCACGATACCCCAGCTGGTCACCTGCTTCCCAGGCAACTTGCCACCAGGAAAGCCCGTCTGTGCTGCACAGGACAGCAGTGGTCCACACCCTTCCTGAAGGGTCCAATTCCTGGTGGAGGGATGAAGGAAGACCCAGAAGAGAAATGGGGGGAGGCGGGGGAGAGCGAGAGCTGACCACGACCGCAGCCTGCACCGGGCTTTGTCATTCCCACACGAGGGGGAGCTGCGCCCTCAGCCCTGGGTGGGTGGGAGAGAAGGCAGCAGAGCTGGCCTGAAGCCATGCCTGATGGGGCACACAGCCTTTCTTGTTTGCCTTCTGTGGAAAGTGCCCTGCCTGGGAACGAGGTCTTCAGTCCCGCCAAGTGAGCAGGACAGGCCAAGCTCCAGCCATGACATAGTTTTGCCTCCAAGACAAGCATAAGCTTTCCAGTGAGGTGTCAGAGCTGGCCAGGGCCAGGGCCAAGGCCCAGAGAAAAAGTTCCCAGTGGTCTGCTGTGCCTCTGCTCAGACTCCTCGGCCAGCTTGGCCGTGCCTGCAGCTCCTGTCCAGGGCCTGCTCGCCCCTCGAAGCGCCTCAGTGGCCACATCTCTGTGGAGCACTGCTGATCCCCCTCTCTCTGTAATTTTATCATCTGTGCCTGCATCTTGAGCACATTTGGCGCCAGGCATGACCACTTACACACGCCACTGACTTCCCTTGTAAGCTCCTGGAGAGTGGAGATCAGTCTGATGGGACAGTCTCCACAGGGGTTCTGAGGGGCATGCCCGGGCCAAGCTGGCTTCAGTCCAGGGGCAGCACCCTTGGTGTCTCCAGCTTCAGTTCCAGGGGCTGGAGGTCCCCTGCTGGGTCCAGCCCCAGCAAGCCCCAGGCCACCCACTGCTGCCAGGGGCCAAGGTTGGCAGGAGGCACAGGGTCAGTGTGGTCTGCAGTTGCTTTTCACAGGTGTGGTGGGCACTGACCAGACATGTAGGCGCATTCTTGTCTTCGTGGAATCTGAAGTGAGAAAAGCAGAAAGCACAAGGGTTAGGGGCCACTGAGAGCTAACATGTCCGCGCGGCCTCAGTTCACAAAGCGCATACCAGCCTGAGGCCGTAGCTGGCCTGCTAACGCCATTGCTTCTCCTCTGTGTTGTTGGCATTGTGCATATTGATGAGGCACCCATTGTAAAGACGAAGAAGCCAAGGCTCTGGAGAGCCCAGGACAGTTGCAGGACACTCCCTGTGGCCAGTTAGGAAGCTTCCCTGTTGCGTATTTTTGGCACCATTGTCATTGCTGTGATCAAAAGACCTGGGAAGGACAATTGTAGAGGAGGAAATTTTTATTTGGGGCTCGTGGTTTCAGAGGTTCAGTCCATAGATGGCCGATGTCATTGGTTGGGCCGGAGGTGAGACAGAACATAATGGTGGGAGGGTGTGGCACAGGGAGTCAGCTCAGGACATGGCACCAGGAGCAGAGAGAGCTCTGCCCACCAGGGACAAAACGCAAACCCCACAGGCACATCCCCGGTGACTCCTCTCCTCCAGCCACACCCCAGCTGCCTACAGTTACCGTCCAGCTACTCCACATGAGGGCATGAATTCACTGATTAGACTAAGGCTGTCATGACCCAATAATCTCACTTCTAAAACTTCTTGCATTGTCTCTCACGTGAGCTTTTGGGGACATGTCTAAATTGTGGGTGCTTCAGATGGGAACAGGTACCATGAAACCCCAAGGCCCCTGGTTCTGCAGGTTGAAGAACCGAGGAGCAAATATAAATCGATAAGGAAGGGTGTTCATGAATAAATGTGGCATCTGGACAAACAGCAGTGGTTTGCCGCGTCTCCTGTAGGAGTTCCACCACAGTCACTCTCTTGGGCGAGCTCTCTCTTAGATGTTGCCTTCTGAGCTGGTTTAGAGGCCATCTTCCCGAGGAAAGCGATCTTACAATTTTACATTAAAACTCATTAAACAAGGGGAATAATCGGCACATGGCCGATCTGGCACCATCCCTGACCCCAGGCTCTGCAGGCCCTGGCCAGAGCTGGGCCCCTCATTACCCACATTATTTCCACGCTTTCTATTAGATTTGGAGCCGAATGGCACTTGGCTGTTTCCACTTGGCTGACCCCCCTGTGAGTGATAATTTGCTACCACCTCTGTAATTCAAGCAACTGGCTCGGGCTCTGGGGGTCCTCTGGCCCATGATCTCAGGACTTCAGGCAATAGAACAATGGTGTCCTCCGAGCAGCCCTCCTTAGGGGTGAGCTGAGGGCGTTGCTGGGAGCGGCCGAGTGGGAGTGGAAGGGAAAGCTGGAAACCGCCCCGTCCCCCAAGGCCGGCAGGGAAGGCCAGGGAGAGGCCCCTGCCAGCCTGTGACGAGAACTGGGAAGAGCTGCTTTGACCCTCCTCCCTGGAAAACTCCATGGAAATGCCTCCTGTGACAGTTTTGGAGCGCACGGCCATCTCTGACCACAGACCACAGAAGAACTGGCCAGGGGCCCAGACTTCCCCAGAGAGGCTCCCCGGGCTATGCAGCTGTGAGAAGAGCTGCAGTGGCCCATCCCCAGCTGGCCAGCCACGCAGGAGTGCTAGGCACGGGCGCCCTCTGCCGCCAGTGCAGGCCATCCGCTCCCCTGCCTGGCAGCCTTCTGAGTCTGGGCGGTGATCCCTACCACATGCCAGGTAGGGCTGAAGCAAGTGTCACTGCCACTGCGTGGTGCAGACTCTGGGAAAGTGGGCTCTGGAGAGGGGGAAAGGACGGAGTCCGATGGAGAAGGTGCAGAAGCGCAGGTCGGGCTGGAGAGAACAATCTCCATTTGCCTGCTGTCAGCCTCACCAGCTGGAGGGGACAGGACCCACAAATGCCACCCATAGCACTGCAGGGAAGCGGAGGGCCGGGCCACGTGGGCTGCTCCCCGCTCTGTAACAGGGGTGTTCCCACGGCAATACTGACAAGCAGACCTTTTTCTCGGAAGTCAAATTTGGACTTTTGAGGGTGGCTGCATATTGGTGTTCAGAAGGACTCTGCTTTAGGGAAATTTTCTGTAGTTGTTTCTTCTTCTTCTTCTTCTTTTTTTTTTTGGTGCTGCAGAGTATGAAAGAGCCAGATCAGCCCTTCCCAAGTCTGCAGAGCCAGACACAAGCAGGCACATTCCAGGCAGGCTGGGGTCGGCCACACCCACAGAAGGGGCAGTGCAGTGCCAGGGCACCTGTGGGAAGAGCAGGGGAGCCAGAGGCTGGGGTCCTCCATGGGCAGGCCATGGGCCAGGGCCTGGCCTCACAGGGCCCTGGACCTCACAGGGCTTTACTGTCCTCTGTGGTGCCGCGGAAGTTTCCCACCAAATGATCCCTAGCTCCCTTCTTCCTCCCTGAGTTGATACCGTCTGTTAGAGACTGATGGAAAGTCTGTGCCTCACCTGGAAGCAGGGGATCGCCCTGAGTTCTAGGAACTGGTTCCAGAGGAAATGGACAGTCCCTTCTTTTAGAAAGCCTAGAATATGCAGAAAACTCACAGATTAAAAATCATCGAGTCATCAATTTGACACCTGCTGTGGGTTTTGTGCCATTAGGTGGTGCATTTATAAAGGGTGTCCATCCCAGGTGGACGGAATGGGGAGCCTCCTCAGGGAAGCGGAGGGCCGGGCCACGTGGGCTGGTTAGAACAGACCCTTCAAGGCATCTCTTTGCTTTGTTTCTTCTTCTTCTTCATGTGCAGTTTCAGATTCAAAGTCCTCTAGAGGTTGTTTACTTTTTATTTTTTGCGTAGTAGGGACTTGAAGCCCGGCCTTCCCTGCGGTCCCCGCTGTGACGACGCCCATGCAACCTATAACGTTGCTCTGTGTGTGGAAATGTGCGTGTGCCTTCTGCGTCTGCTCATTTCATCCTCCGTTCTTTGCCGTTTGTGGCGCTGTGCTCTGACAGCGGTCAGCGCTGCCCTCTGCACCTCCGGTGGTTCCTCTCTGTGGCTGGACGGGATTCCAGCAGACAGGCAGGTGGCCCGAGCTTTGCCTGGATAGACACCCCTCCTGCCTTGCTGCGTGGGAGCTGCTCTGGTAGCACCTGCCTGCCTGTGACGCGTGCACTCTCGTTTCCACTAGGACCTGCACACTCGATGCTGTGTACGTGCTGCCATTGACGCAGGGGTCCGTTTCCACGCCTCCCTCTGAGCTTGTGGTGCAGTTCAAGTGTCTGATTTTGTCAGGACTGTACAGGAAGTGGCGCCGGCATCTGATCTGCCTTTCTGTGTTGCTGGAGAGTCGAGCGCCTCTTCGTTGTTCTTATCCATCCGGAGTTCCCGTTTCTGCTTGGTGGCTTCTCTTGAAAGAATTAAGACTCGGGCTGGGCCTGGCCTAGAAGGGGATGGCGCCGTGTTCTTTGGCAGGTGCCTGATGTGTGTGGCAGTGCACTGACTGTCCACGTGCCCTTCATGTTGAGTTCCTAACCCAGGCGATGGGTCAGGAGGGAGCCGCTGGGGGGTGGCCAGGGCCTTGGAAGGCTGTGCCCTCATGAATGGGGTTAGTGCCCTTACAAAACAGACCCCAGAGAGCTTCCTTGCCCTTCCGCCATGTGAGGTCATGGGAGGGCAGTCAAAGGACCAGGAGGCAGCCCTCATCAGAGGGCTCACCAAGCCTGCAAACCTGTGCACTTTGGCCTTGGACTTCGCAGCCTCCGACACTGTGAGAAACAAATTTCTGGTGTTTGCTAGCCATGCGGTCCATGGTGCTGTGGCAGCTAGGAGACAGGGACCTCTGCTTCCTGTTGTGTCTTAACTTGTGTTTACCCACAGTGGGAGTTCCCTGGATACTCCCTCCCTGGCACTCTGGAAGCTGCAGGCGCTCCTCCCCACGGCCCCTGCGGTCCAGCGCCTTCCAGGAACCTGCAGAATCTTCAGTCTGGTGTGGTCCAGTGCACTCAGTCTCACCTGGTGGTCTGCAGTTTTGGAGTCTTATGGGAGAAACCTCGGCTGGAGGAGAGCAGGCCTGCTCAAGGGCTCCCACCGGGTTCCAACACCCAGGTCCAGCCAGCAGGTCCGGCTTCCACCTCGCCCTCAGGGAAGCACAGCTGAGGGACTGGCTGCTGGCCCTGGTCCCACGCCAGAGGAGCTCCTCTTCACTGCCCACACTCCCAACCTGGAGCTTCTGTTCTGAAAGGAGCTGTCATAAATAGCAGGAAACTGGTTCAGGCACCAAAGAAAACACATTGCCTCACAGAGCTGAGGAAGCTGCAGGCCCAGCAGGGCAGTGTTCAGAAGCGGCCTCAGCATGCTGGCCATCTTCCGGGTCTGCTCTGCTGTTGGAGGTGTTCCTGGCAAGCTTGACCACAGAGGACGTCAGCTCTAAGCTGGCTCCCAAGCCAGCGACTCTTGCCCAAAAAAGAGTACTTCTCTCTGCCACAGTCCAGCAGGGGCCAGCAGGGGCCCCTGAGCAGAGTCACCAGTTCTGATTGGTTGGAATGGGGTCCCAGATACACCATGAGTTACAGGTGCCGCGAATGGGAAGGAATGGTTCCCTAAAACAAAAACGAGGGGTGGTCACCAGGACAGGCAGGAGTGGGTCCTGGAAGGCCAACTGGTGAGTCCAACCCACAGCCGCCACAACTTCTCTACAGCCAGGGCTGCGCCTCTAGGTGACCCATGGGCAGTGATGTGCGGGACCTGGGGTCGGGGTCCACATCCACCTATGGCCTCGCTTCAGCCCCAGGCAGGTCTGGGGGGTGGGATGCTGCCGCGACCCCATTTTAATGGTGAGGGTCTCGGAGCTCATCTACATTACTTACCTTAATCATGTGATTTGATTCAAGGTCGTGCAGTGAGTCGCAGACAGGACCAAACTCCGACTCAGGAATGTTGAAACTTCAATCACCCACCTGTGGCCCTGCTCTCCTTCCAACCAGACAGCTGGCTCCAGAGGAGAGGATGGCCCTTGTCCTCGCTCTGCAGAGAGCAGGACGCCCCCTCCTGCCCCCGAAGGCGCCGTGCAGACTCTGCTGCGCCCCATTCTGCCCTGCACCTCCTGCATTTTCACTCCATTCCTGCCTTGGAGGAGCTGACCACCCACACGGGGAGCCCACGTGGTAAGGGGAACATTGTTTGGGGTTGTCCACAGCCAGAGATGCACATTATTTGTTTTTCAGCTGAAGAAAGAGATTCTCCCCCAAGCAGCCTGATTCCAAACTGGCTGAACCACTTCTGTTCAAACTTTCCAAGCAATTTCATCCCTGGGGTGGAAACAGAGCATGGAATGATCTGGAGCAAAAGGACGATTTTTGACAATTATAAGTGAGTGAAAACAGGAGGTTCTAATGCAAGCTGTCTTTCAACCCTTAACTTCAGCATTCCGTAACCAGGAATCCTGCCTCTCAGGTTTTGGTGGTGGGAACATAACGCTGAGCAGCCGTCTGGAACCGCTTCTAGATGCTCAGTAATCAGAAACAGCCGCGGGCACAGGAGCCCATCCCTGGATTGCAGAGCACTGCTCCGCCTAAGAAAGAAGGGGGATGCTGGAAAAATGTACAAATAAGAATCGAACAAAAATATGTCAGATGTGTTTTAAAAGTGACTTGTAGTTCTCCTTTCAAAATTGCATCGTCAAATGCCTGATATTAATAAGTCCTTCATGAGGAATGAGCTGGAAGGCCAAGTCTCCTGCTGGGGGGCATGTGGTCAATGGAAGGAGACAGTGTGGTTAGCCGTAAGTCAGGGGACACAAGGAGGAAGTTAATTTGTTTGCAAAAATGTAGTTTGAAATTTAGTCCAGGATGAGATCCGTCATGTTCCAATTTCCTTGAAGAGATTTAAAAGCTGGAAAGCGCCCAGCTATTGTCCATGACTCGGACACAGGCTGCCTGGAGACAGATAAACTCTGTCTGGGGGTCCTTCTACTTGGCTTTCTGGGGGCTTTGGTCTTCCCATCTGGCAGTGGGTGCACCGCAGGGAGCGGGGAGAGTCTGTGCACGTGCGTTCCGCAGGCGCTCACCTGGGCAGAGCCTGGAGCAGCCCCACAGGTGAAAGCGGGAACTCTGCGTGTGGAGCAGGCTGGATGGGTGGATAGAGAAGTGCTCCTTCGTCCGTGTGCATCCGCCACAGCAGCTGGGACGTCACAGCCGTCTGTCCACGACAGGTGAAACAGCCAGGTGGCAGGTGGGCTGAAAACTTCATGTGCCACTTGGCTCCAGTCTTGGAATTACCCAGGAGGTGGAGTTGAGGGACTGACACTGCCTCTCAAACCAAGGTTAAGGAACCTGGCCCAGGCTGGCCCAGGTCTTCAGTGCAGGCTCTGAGAACCAAGAAGCCCTCTCCTTCTCCAAGCAGAAAAACAGAATATGGAGAGCCGGGGCAGAGGCACAGACCCTGCCTATACTCTGACCTCCTGGAGACCTGGGGGAGGAGCTGCTCAAACCCCGGGGCAGACAGTGCCTGGTGCGGCCTCTTCTCTCCATCTAAGGAGCTCACCTGCACCTGTGCACTCACAGAGGGAGCAGAGACACCAACTACTCACCCAGGGTCTGGGCCCGATGCTCTGCAGTAGGTGGGCCTTCCCAGAATTCAAGAACCAACAGAGATCAAATCTCTACCTCACATGTGTAGAGGGGAAATTTAATCCATGTGAAATTCTGTGCCAAGCCAGGGTGGGTGGGGGCAAGGGATGCATGAAGTATGATTCTATTTCTGGAAAAAACAGCTGCATGGGGCTCTACACGTATGTATGGAAAC
>CM053410.1:89441377-89459410 GCA_028644305.1 Xerus rutilus
GGACATGCCAAGCACTGAGGCCATCCACTGTGTTTATCCTGTATCCCAGAACCTAAGAGTGTCTGGCACAGAGAAGAGATTCAATAAAGATTTGTGGATTAAATGAATGAATTATTTATAAAATAAAAATTACAAAACTGCAAGTGCTCCAAACTGAGGACTCAAGTCTCTGGAACAGAGCCTGGATCATGCTGAGCTAGGCACTTACTGTATGGACTTACTGCAGCCCTGGACTGCATCAGGCCCGTGACATCCACATGCATGACCATGTCACAACAGATTCTGAAGGGTGTTAAGAAGAGGGAGAGGCAGAGAGTATGGGGATGGAAAGGGAGGCTGGCTTCCAACCAGGGCTGGGGAGAAGATGGGGCCTGGGGAGAGGTGGGGCCTGGGGAGGAGGTGGAGCCTGAGGAGGAGGTGGGGCCTGGGGAGAGGTGGGGCCTGGGGAGAGGTGGGTCCCGGGGCCCAGGTGGGCCCGGCGGAGGTGGGGCCTGCATAGGACTTTGAGAGGAGGGCTAGTTTCCGGGGTTGCCATCAACAAATCAGCACAGCTGTTATGGCAGGAATGTATTCCCTTGCAGTCCTGGAAGCCAGAGGTCCCAGGAACCGCTCCTGCCTCTCGTGGCCTCTGGTGGCTGCCGGCTCCAGTCCTGGGCGATTCTTCGCTGGTGGCTGCACCACTCTAGGCGCTGGTCCTCACGGGGCGGCTTCTGTCCGTGTGGGTTCTAGTGTCCCCGCCTCTCTCTCAGGTCACGCATGGCATTGGGGCCAGCAGGTGATTCAGGCTAAGCCTCTCCTCTAGGGCCGCTCAGCTCAGTGCCCAGTCGCATCTTCTCATGTGTGGTACTCATGTGCTACTCGCAGGTTCTGGGGATCAGGTGAAGAATGTGACATCAGGGTACATGTTTTCTGCCCCGCACAGTTGGAGAGGACTAGGGGATGTGGAGAAGAGGGTGTTCTAGCGGGAGGTCAGAGCTGGGGAGGGATGGGGTCCTGCCCCACCGGGGTTCCTTCAGGGGGAAGTTGAGTGTTCATCATGCAGGAGCATCCTTGGTACAGCATGGGCGCGGAAGACCATGACTCACGGATAGTTGTATGCCAATGTTCACTGCAGCATAACTCACCCAAGCCAGAAGGTAGAAAGGACCCATGTGTCCGTGACAGAAGCGTGCAAAAGCGAAATGGCCCACGCCATGGGGCATCACTCACTGCAGCAGGGATGAAGTTCTAACACACGCGAGGACACCGGTGAGTCCTGAGAGGTTCAATGAAGGAAGCTGGACGCCATAGGGTGCGTCTTGTGTGAGTCCTCCTGCATGACATTCCTGGAATGGGAGCTCTCGCACAGCCAGGAGGTAGGGCAGAGGTCACCAGGCCAGGGGCTGCAGAGTAGGGGCTGTTGCTCGGCAGTCACAGACTTTCTCTTTGGTGTGATAAGAGGGCTTTGAGAAAGGCGGCTGGGGTGCTTGCGGGGCGCTGACGCATGAATGCGGCATTCATGTAGGCGAGGCAGTTACGTGTGTATAAAAAGACAGAAGAATGGAGAGGTGGGTGTCGAGGTAGAATGGGAGGTGGGCACGCGTGCCAAGCCTAGGGGACGCGTTCACCACGGGGCCGGGGCCCTCCTCGGGTCAACACGCATCCCCATGGCCCAGGGCCGTGTTCCTCCCTGGATTTGCTTTGGTTGCAGGGAGCTACCTCCTCCAGGGGGCCTAGGATGTGAGCTCTGTCACAGGGAGAGCATCGTGGGGGAGCCCCCAGTACGAGCTGGAGGACAAGAGGACAGAGGTGGAGGACAATGGGGGCCGATCAGGTCAGGCCTGTGGTTCATGATGACAGGAGAAGGGAGAGGAAGGCTAAGTGGAGTCAGGGGACCAGCTGGCAGGGGAGGACAGAGGCCGCCGGCCAGCTGAGATCTCATCCTGGCACTGGCAGTGGTGGTTGGCCTGTGGGCAGGCAGGAAGCACAGGGTTTGGACTGGGAGGGCAGTGGATTCGAGGTGATGGTGGGCCTCCTGGTGCAGGCTTAGGAGAGAGGGTCGGGGTGAGGGGAGGCCACCAGGGAGGCTCTGGAGCCGAGGGGGATGTGTACATCTGAGGAAGGGTACCCCACATGGGAAGCCTGCATCTATTGGGAACCCCGGGGGAAGCAGGGCTGGAGTCAGACACTGCAGTGAGAACATCTGCACAAGGGCCGTGTGTCAGATGTCCCCAAGCAGCACACAGATGACTGGACCCTGGCTGGAGTACAGCCAGCCCCAGTTCCGTCCTTCACCAGGCTGCTCCTACCTCCCATGCCCCGCCCTCTCAGGCCCCAGGTCCTGCAGCTGTGCAGTTTGAAACTCCTGCTACCTACCATCCCTGGTCTGATCCCACAAAGCCATTTCAGCCCTATGTGAGCTGTAACTAAGTATCCGTAGTAATAAATACCAGGCCCATGGCTGCACACTGCAATTCAAATGTATCACTCTGGCTTCCACAGGAATATTGCCAGAAATGATAACTTACCATTCTTCTTTCTAGGCAGGGCCACTTGGACCCAACAACTTCTGGAGTTACTATTTTATTGTTCAGCAACATTTATAGAAAGATTTTTAAAATGATCTCAGTCTTTCAGGGCTAGGAAGTGATTGCTTTTTCATCTGACACTTTCTCTTACAGACAGGGCTTTGCACGTACCCTGGCTCCTGTCTTATGACAGCTGTCAAGTCGGGATGCTCAGGCTCAGTTTTGCAGTAGTGTGCAGGAATCTTTGGGACCCTGGTGCAAGCCTCCCTCCTGTTCCTCACATTCACCCAGCTTGTTCCATAGCTGCCCCTTGGCCTCCTTCCTTCTCTTGATTGGTGGGTGATAGCTTCATTTATTCTAAGTTTTATCAAAGAATATTTGGAAGTAGGAAGATGTAGACACTCAAGTGGGTTATGAGGTTAGACTCTTGTTTCATTGTAGGCCGCACATAGAGCCATTTTGGGAACATGGGCTTCTTTGATGCTTCTCAAATCACAACCCAGAGGCTGTGGTAAAGATACAGGTGTGGCTTATGGGGCCAGGATTGCAAATAAAGCCTGAATGTTCCTGGCACTGCATGGTATGGCACAGACGGAGGCTCCATGGGGCTGCCATGCCACCAAGAAGAGCAAAGGCAGTCAGAAGATGTGCTGAGAGCTTTCAGGCCCTGCAGAGAAGGACTCCCTCCTGCCACCCGGAGTGTTCCCTCAGTGGCTCAGGATCCTCACCCGGGAGCAGGGCAGGTGAGGCTGTCACTACTCTGTGAAGCAGCCCAGCCAATGTGGAGCAGCCTGAGGCTTGGACTGCCTTAATTGGTGGCTAACTTGCTGCACATTTCAACTGGACTCTTAGGAACTGGAATGTGCTCTCCATCCAAAGCAGCCACAGCCTTACCCTTTGTGGAGTCTGGCACGAGGGTCGGGCGGGACCCAACAGCCTGCTGCCACACACCAGCCAAAGGGCCACCCTGTGTTCTGCCAAGAGGCTGCCGGAAAGCTGGTCTCTCTGCTGATGCCCTGGCACTGCTGCAGCCTCTCCTCCATCCCAGCCCACAGCTAATGAGCTGGTGACAGAGCCAAGGTCGGGAGGTCCTCGGCAAGGCCTGGGGAGAGACAGATCTGAACACTTGGAGCAGGCTGGTCATTCCACGTGGGCCAGGAAGCTCGGCCTGCGGGCGGCACTTGGGAAGGGAGTGAGGTCTGAGGCTGGAGCAGAACTCTTCTCTCCGACATGCCTCTGGCCTGGCTGCATAGCCTGCTGGGCTGTCACGGGAAGCCATCTGCTCAGGGCCTCCCAGTGCCTCCAGCTTCTCACACAGGGAGGGGGCCCATTCACAAGGGCCTTTCTGGGGAGGTAGGCATGGTGACCTTGGGGTCCCAGTGTCTGGAGCTTGTGTTGCTCCACGGTCGTGCATGGCTGCTCAGTCCTGGCAGGGGACTCAGGCCTGTTTTTCCAGAGACGCCTGGGCTGGGAATGCCAAAACGCCCTTGACAGGAGCAGACCCTCCACGAGGCTATGCCCACCACTGGCTCAGAGAAGGGTGTTCTAGAATTTTCTAGCCCTGTGGCCTATGAGTCAGCTTGTCTCCTCCTTCTACAAGCTGTGTGCCTCCCCTGACCCACTGCATGGGGTCTCTGAGGGTGAGTGGATATGTCTTTTTAGGGTCCCCAGGTGATGCTTAGGCACGGCAGCACTGCGCCCCAGACACTTACTCCACCTCTGGGAGGTGGGCCAGGAAGCTGACTCACCAGGGCCCGAGGAGCCAGGTCTGGATCCCAAGCCTTCCTGAAGCCTTGTGACTGTCAGGCATCTGGGATGAGGCTGCCCCGCCCACCCCAAGCTCCCTGGGTCCCTGCCCTCCCCAGGTCACATGGGCTCTACCCTCCTGTGTGCCCATGGGTGCCTGCTCTCCAACCCGCTGTGCACAGGAGAGAAGAGCTCATAACTATGGGTTCCTCATCGGATCATAAGGCCCACGGTGCTGCAGCCCACAGTTCCTGAACAAGGCAGAGGGCCCCATAGGCTCTGGAGAGACAGAGAAGTCAAGTCTCTTCCAGCATAACGATGATACAGTCGCGTAGAATGCAATATACCTTGGAAGCAGGCAGGTCAACATGCAGCCAGTTTTATGTGTCTGAGCTTTGGATCCTGGCCTTGCTAGGCTTTTACTCACCTGTGAAATGAGGCTCCTGAGTGGCCATGGTGACCACATGAGTTAACAGATGGGAAGGCACCTGCTGTGTTATCACAGGTAGACTATTGCCTGCATGATAGTCAGGAGAGGCTAGGTTGCTGCTGTAACAAACACTCCCCGACTCTCCATGCATGAACCAAAGCTTATTTCTCCCACATATTAGATGCTGGAGGAGGGATTGGAAGGGTGATCCGTCAATAGTGGACACTGAGACTCAAGCTGCAGAGTCTCCATCACCAGTGCAGCATCAGGCTTCGGGTTCACAGCGACAGGGATAAGACGTGGAGAACCACATGCCAGCTCTGCAGCATTCTCCCCGGAAGCAACACATCATGCTATTCACATGTATGGGTCAGAGCAAGTCAAAGGGCACATCCGACTTTGAGGGCAAGTTTTCAGAAGGAGACAAGAACGAGAGGCCTCAGTGAGCACTCGCGACATGCGCATGATGTAAGGACTTAGCCTCATCCGGGGAGCAGAGAGACACCACCACCCAGGCTGAGCAGCCAGGTTCGCCTTGGCCACACTACGGAGCTGCCAATGGGCACTTCTCTGCGGAAGGGACATCCTCTCCTGAGTCCTCTGCCTTTCACCGGACAGTCACTGAAAAGGGAGATTTCCAGTGGGCTAGAAAGACATCTGAGCAAATGCAGTGAATTCTGCAGTCAAGCCTTGCAGCTGGAGGACGGTTCCTGCTCTTGGGTCCAGAGCTCCTGTCGCGTTGCTAAGTGGCTTATGCTTGTCAGCAGTGGGATCTGAGGTGGACGTAGGGCAGGTATCTCACTCTTCCCTGTGCCTTTGACTTGGAGTGTGCATTCACATCCTGGGTCCTATGGTCACCTGCAGTGAGCCCTTCTTTCAGCCAAGCTCTGCAGAGGCCTCTCCAGCATGCTCACAGGGACCTGGCTGTGGGGCATCCTAGGTCTGTGGGAGCTGCTGGGACAGGAGGTCTACCGAAACTCTGACCCCCTGCAAAAATATCAGAGGGCTCCGTGGGAGGGGGGAGATCCAGCAGCCAACACTCTCTGGCCCATACAAGGTCTGCCTTACGAATCTACAGCAGAGCTGGAAGTTTCTTGAGTGACTGTACTTGCGTACTGTACTCATCTCCTCTACAATCCAGGTTTGTCCTGGGCTTGGGGTCCGGTGATGAGTTCAGAGTTCCTGCTCTCCTGGAGTTGACATTCTAGGGAAGGAATAAAAAAGAGACCCATAGAAGGACTCCTGCTTTAGGTGGATGACATGACGAGGAACAGGATACAGGCAGGTAAGGGGAGGGAGGCCTTGAGCTGGGAAGGGGGCTGCCATTTAATAGATTGACAGGAAAGACTTTCCAGAGGAGTCCACTACTCAGACACATGAATAAAGAGAAGGGGTCAGTAAAGCCAAGACAGATGCATTCAGGGTATGTGTGTGGTATCAGCAATGCCCAGGGTGGGGCGGGGATTACAGGCCTATCGAGTCTGTGCTGGTCGACTGGCGTGTTCTTGGGGTGCTAGGTTCAGTGTGCCATGGAGGCAAGGTAGCAGCACACGGGGCTGCTCTCTGAGCCCCTGCCCTGCCTTGCCCTCCTGTTAAGTCAGGAAGTAGTTTGGCTTATGGACCAGCAAGAAGGGGAGATGAGACAGCAACCAGCAACCAGCAACTAGCGTCTGAACAAGATGAGGGAGGGTGCAGGGCCAGGCCAAGGCCACAGTGAGGGCTGAGCTCTTATGAAGGGAAGCAGCCCCCGAAGCCCATCGTGGCCTTCATCACCCACAACGCTGCTCCCCTGCAGCAGGGGCCAGCTGTGAGGGCCATGCTGGGAGAGGCTGGCATCGCAGGCCACTGTGGCCTCCAGTATCACTCTGCAGCTGGCCTGGGAGGAAGGCAGGCTCTACAATTTCCAGAAGGACCTGGGTCAACCCTCAGAGGATCAGGAGTTCAGACAACAAACGCGCTGTTGGGCAGCCAGTGCAGGGCCACCATCCCTCTGCTCCCCCGCTCCACCGCTGTGGTAATTGCTTTCGTGGCATTCCAGGGTAACAGGTCATGTTAGATTCTTTCCTTTCAAATATCCTACCGACATCAAAGTGGAAGGATGTAAGGTAAAAAGAAATAAATCGGGGAGGATTCGCATGTTTCATGTCCGGGATGTGCAGGAATGCAGGCTGGGCACAGACGGTGATCTCCCCGGTTCACAGAAGGGTGGTGGGTGGGAGTGTGGCCTCCGAGTGCAGGAACCATCAGGACTGATAGCAGCGCGGCTGGCGGCATAAAGCAGGAGTCAAGGGCCAGAGTCTTCAAGTTGAGATAGTGTGGTGGATAACACAGGGCGGAGACGGGGCAATGAAACACGCAGAGGCCGCGGGGGCCTCAGTGAGGAGGGGCCAGACAGGCAGGAATCCAACCCTGGGAGGCCCGTCCTCTCCTGCGGCCCAGATGTTCTCACCTGTAAAGAGGCATCTTGAGGTATGGTTTTCCATGTCTCAGAACTTCCTGGACATTTCTGACTCGGGAACAATTAATTTCATTCCCAAACAGTCATTGGGTAATAATCAAAAACATAATCACAAACAATTTCATTTTCATCACCTAGTCTTGGCCCTGGGATTGGGAGGTGGACATTCTGAGGGAGGAATCAGTGTGAGCATGTGAAGGGACTGCAGAGGTCTGAGGCAGCACCAAGGGAAGGTCCCTGAAGCTTCAGAAGAGAAAGGTCCCAAAGGGAGGTGCCCTGGAGTGGAGGAGGAGGAGCCACCTGGGAAGACTGCCGGGAGGGGGTTCTTGGGAAGGGAATGAGTGGCCCACACAGGGCCGTAGCACTGCCCTGCCACCCGCATCTGTGTGCTGAAGGGGCCTGCTGGAGCCTGGAGCACCCTGCTCAAGACAAGTTTGCCTTTTTAAGATGTCTCCCTGATGCCTCCCTCTTACAAACCGAATGGATGCATTTTTTTTTTGAATATTTCTTTAGTTGTGGATGGACACAATGTATTTATTTTATTTATTTTTATGTGGTACTGAGGATGGAACCCAGTGCCTCACATGTGCAAGCCAAGTGCTCTGCCACTGAGTCACAACCCCAACCCCCGAACTGCATTCTTTATAGTACAACTTGCCAGTATGACTCACCAGACTTGGAAAATGGTCAGACTCCTTTACCAGAAGTTCTGGGGATGCGCTCCTAGGAAGTAATCGGGGCTGCGGGTCCGTATTGAGCTCTGTGTGGCAGACATGACCAAAGCAATTTATATAGGTCACTGTTTGGCATTCTCACAATGACCTTATAAGGAAGACACTATCACCTGATCTATGTGTGAGAACAGTGAGACCGAGGAGGATTTTGGAAGTTTACCTAAAGTTATACCCAGCCACTAGTACAGCCAGGACTTAAATGTGGGTGATTCGAGGGCCTATTTCCCACCTCCACAATTTCTTCTTTAGGGACATGCATAACCATTTATGTACAAGGACTGATTGTGCTAATAGTGGTTCATTATGTCAAATATTATGGAGACATGAAAAGTCATGTGTCAGCACACGCCCATGTCATGAAAAACTATGTGAAGCAAAACAGATTATGGTATAAGTGCGTACAAGATGAGCCCAGTTTATGAAAAAAAATGCCAGTGGTTGGGTGCAGACAGTAGCATGTTGGTGTTTGCTAGACGCTAACATTGGGATTGTGGGTATTTTTATTGCTGATGCCTTCTGTAGTTTCGAAATTTCTTAAAAGAAATAGCATCGCTTCTGTAATCAGAAAAAATAATGAATATCATAAAACAGTTTGCTTTTTATCATAAAAATTAATACCTGGTCAGAAATGTTGGAAACTGCCTCAAGGTGTCACTAAGTAGAGTTTTGCTAGTTCTGTCCGGAGCCGTCCAGGGACAACTATTTTGATACCTCCCTTTTCAGTCTGACCTGCCCACGAGCTGTTTTTTAGTTTGTTTTACATAATTGTGCTCAAGTTTAAATGTGAGCTGTGTCGCTGCAGTGGCACATAGGAGCCGCGGGATTTCCGGTGTGACTTCCTCACTCGATGTGGAGGCTGTGAGGATGCGTTCTTCCGGCTCAGTATCGTGTTTGCAGCCGGACACATTATAGATGCTCAATAAATACTTGAAGAATGACCAAGTTGGACGGGGGAGGGGGAGGCTCTGACGTCTTGCATGAGACGTTGGCGAGAAGGCTGTTGAGGCGGCGGGCAAGATGGGGGGCCGTGGGGGGACCTGATGCTCACGGTTAGAAATTGAGATTTGACAGACGAGGCCACTGGGACCCACTCGGGTCTTCAAGTGGGGATGTTACATGATCAAAACCATGGAACGGAAACGCGATTCTGGCAGCTGTGCGGGTGGACGGCGGGTCAGGGGCGCGGCAGAGGAGCAGGGGCTGCGCGGGAGGCAGCGCGACCGCCCGGCTCCTCGCAGCCGGGACTCCGCACTAATCCCTGCCTGCGGAGGCCGGGTTTGGACCCTGGCTGCGAGTGCGCACAGCGGAAGCAGGGCGACTCCGGGGGCCCGGGCCCGGGGCGCGGAGGACGGGGGCGCGAAGTCGCAGCCCCGCCCGCCCCCACCGCGCGGGCCTCTCGGTCGCCTGGGTGTGCAGGAGAACAAATTTGTGGTGTGGAAGGCGTCCAGGCCGGTCGTCCATCATGCACAATGAGCACTCGGTGAGCGCTCGGCACGCACTCCGCGCCTTCCTCCTGCCAAGAGCGCTGGCGGCCGTCCAGCGCCTGCCCAAGGTGACCTGCCAGTCTGCGCTGAACTCTGCCCCCGTCCTTGCTCCAGTCCCCGGTTTTCTCTTAATTCACAAAAGGCAACAACCAACAGCTCCCAGCCCCTCTCTTCTCGGCGCCCCTCCCTGTGGTTTGGCACTGGAAGCGCCTCGCAGTCCCGGGGAAGATTACCTAACCCGGGGGGCGGGGGCCGCGAGGGCGGGGCGGGGGCTGCCGGAGGGAGGGGCTGCGCGGGCCGGGCTGGGGCTGCGCGCGGCTGGGGACCGGGCTGCGCCCAGCTGCAGCGCCTGGCGGGACCTGGGTGGCGCGCAGGCAGCCAGCCGGGGTCCTCCTCCCTGTGGCGAGGAGGCCGCACCTACTGGATGGTTGCTGTCGAGGACAGGAACACTTGTAAGCCTAGGAAGTACCCGTATCGGCACACGGTATGACCGAGGGGATGTACCAGGCTTTCTCCTTGCAGAACTGTCCTAACTCATCCTGAGAATGGGCTTGTATGTCCCCCTGGCTTAACATCCTCAGGATGGTGTTTTCCACTGCTTATTTGTGCAGTAGTGTGGACCTACAAAATTGTCTTATGATTTAAAAAGTAATAATATTCACAGCACAAACCACAAAAAACCACCCAAACTAGATGTCCTTGCTGAACAGGCTTTTAAAATGTAGCTCAATTCATACATGTAGGACAGAGGAAAACCCAGACAATTCCAAGAAGGGTCTCAGGCAAGGTGCCAAGGCAGAGGTGCCTGTCAAGGACACGGTGACCACCCCTCTGAGGGCCTCTTTGGGAAGCATTCCTGGCTGAGGCTTAGAGCAGTGCCCACTCCCAGCATACCTGGGTCTACCTGGAAACTTCCATTGTGCCCACCTGAAATCTCTGCTTTCCTGGGCTCTCCCTCCCCCAGGGCACCCACCCCTGCAGTCAGTGGCTGCCTAGGGGCAGGGGCTGGTGCTGAGCAACCCTGCAGCCCACTGGGCAGCACCAGTCAGGACCACAGAAAGTGCTGGATGGTCATCTGACCTCTGAATGGCCAGGCGGTAGATCCAGGGATGCAGCAGGGTGTGTTGTGGAGGCCCCTGGTTTAGTGGGTGGGTGGGTTGGGGGCTTCCCTGTGCGGTTGGCTGTACCTCTGCTGCCAGCACGCAGGCCAGCCTGAAGCTGCCTTTGCTGAGGTCTGCAAGGGCAAGAGGCCCTGCTAGTCGGCTGGCTCTGAGCCAGCGGGTCCTGACCGTGGGCTTGCGTGCGATGGATTTGGGCGACTTCGTCTTGGAAGGTGATTACCTTGAGAACCCATGAAATGCGTCCTTCATTCCTCCCGCGTGGGGCAGTTGGATGTCACTCTCCAGGGCTGGAGGGGGACTGTGGGGAATCTGTCAATGGTCACAGCCCCAGGGATCAGCCCTGGGGGATGGAACACAAGCCCCTGTCAGTGCTTCCTGTAACTGGGGAATCCACTGGGATTCAGCCCAGGAGCTGGGGTTTCTCACCTGCAAAGCCACAACTGCTGTGTTCGGAACTCTGTGCATCTCTCAGGGTGGAGGAAAATAGGATTCATAACATTTCCCACTGAGAGTTTCACGGAGGGAACAAGCTAGGTCTAAGGTCTGTGTGTTTTGAGCCTGCAGGTGACTGACAACCAGCCAGACTGGGGATAAGTCAGGGCAGACACAGATGGAGTGGAACAGGGGAACTTCAGGGTGACTAAGCCAGTTTGCTAAATAGGAACACCAGATTTTAAACAACATAAACTTGGAATAGACTGTTAAATATTTTTAAACTTCAAAACACAGAGAAATCAGTACTGAGCAAGCCTAAATTATATTTATTTCTTTTCATTAAAGAAAGGTTTTTCCTGATATTTATGCATAGATATGGAAAATTTATGTTCACAGAAAAGTCAATGGAAGAGAGAAAATTCACCCTAAGTTGTTCTGACAAAAGCTACACCACTGTTAACTTTGTGTGATCTGTGTCCCAGGCAAGCGCTGGGACGGCCCTAACCTCCAGGATCATGATCTGCATGCGAAGGCTAGGTACAGGTGTTACTTGGCTCTGTTTTGTGGAGGCTCCTCTCATGGGTGATGGGTGAGCACAGTGCTGGTAGCCGCCCTCTGGAGACTGAGATGGAGTCTCTCTCCAGCCTTAACTCCCACCTGCACAGGAGAAGCAATTTGGAGGGTGAAAGCCCTCTGCCTCGGGCAGGCAATGACACCCCAGCTCTGTTACTTCAGGGGACTGGCCTTTGACAAGGGAACATAACTTCCAGGGAAGAGCAGTTCCCACCTTTGGGTACATATGGGCATCAGGAGGCAGCCCAACTTCGAGTGTCCATGGGAGGGCTTTCGCTCCCCCGGGCAGAGGTGGTGGGAGGGTGGACGGACATCCTGGCTCCTGATTGGAGAGGGGCTCCCCCAGTGCCCTGGGAAACAGTGGGGTGTTTGGGTTGAGGCAGGAGTCAGAGATGTATTCTGCAGGGTCAGATGGTGGTGTTCAGCTAGAGGTCAGCCTGGGGCTTGGGGCCTGTGCAGGTGGGAGGGTCGATGTATGTGGGGCTTTGGGGTCACACTGTGGGTCAGAGGAAACAGACCAATGTGTGAATGGGAATAGTTGTGGAGACCTGCCTTCCCAGTTATTCAGTGAGACCCAGAGCGAAAAACCAGTTTCACACAGGATGTTCAACATGCCCTGGGTCATTGTACAGGCTTTAGGGTTGCTTAGGACGTTGCCCAGGAGCCGCAGCCTGTGCATCCCCTCTTGCTCCACCACCTGAACAACTTGGAAAGAATCAGGTGACCTGGGAAGTTTCACTGAGGATCCCAGGTGGAGATTTTAGGACAGATTTTACATATGGGTGGTCAAGGCCACTGGCCATGCCCTAAACCTTCAAATTACCAGCCCACTCCTGCCTCTGCTCTGCCCAGAGAAGCGGAGAAACACACTTGCTGTGTGGTTCAGCTTGCAGACCGGATATCAGTTATTGCAAAGGATTAGTGATGGCTCAGATTTGAGCAACAGGAATACACAGACATACATAGCATCTTCCCTGTTCAGAATTGGTGACTGTACAGAAATGTTCCAATTTTAAATCCCACTGAAAAATTAAAAAGAAATATGGGTAATTAGTGAGAACAAAGCTTTGGAAAGATTGCCTCAACTACTTGAGGTGAGTAACACTCTAGGAATCTTGAAGTACTTTTTGCGTAAGATAAATGTGTCTTTCAAAACAACTGAACAAAGCAACTCCCGCGATCATTCAGGATCTCCACACGCCTAGACCAGCATTTTTCAGGATAGCTGCTTTATGAAACTTCGAACAAATGGAGTGTCCTGTGGCTGGATGAATCCAGGGAGGTTTTGTGGGGTGAGGTGACCTACAGATGTCCCTGGTTGTTGATCTGTCCGGCTGAGTATCGAATCGACACCGCCGTGTTCCTCAGCAGGCCCCACGCGGATCCCTGCTCTGCACCTTCTGTGGTGGCCATACTTGGCTTCCTTCTCTGGCGGCCACCTCTGTTCTCCAGCGTCATTTCCTGTGACTGACCGTGGGTTTCTAACAGCTGTCATCTGTGCGTCCGGGGCCATAGCTGGGGCCGTCTTCCCCACGCTCTCTGCTTCCAGCATTCTCTGTGCCTCGGTGGCCAGCGTGTGCCTGACCCGGGTGCTGGGCTGTCCTGGCAGTGCAGCGGGAGCCAGCCTGCGGGCAGTGTGAGCCAAGAAGGGCTGGTCTGCCAGGGCTGCCCCTCCCGCTGCCCTGGACTGGCGGCAGCGCTTCTGTGTTGGATAGGTCCTGAGAGCACTGCCTCTTCTTGTTAGCCAGGTGCTGGGTCTCAGCTGGTTCCCTGCTTTGGGCTGTTTTGCTGCTCTTGCTGCTGCCGGGGCTGAAGGGCTTTCTGATCACTTCCGGGTCTGTGGCTTCTCTTGGCCAGTGAATGGAATATGGAGGAGCTGCAATGTCCAGTGTGTGGGTGTGGAGCAATCCGAGTGTCCCGAGATGGACGCACCTGCTCAGACCTCCTCAGCCCGTGTCCCCGCACCCTGTGGCCCTGTGCTCAGTGCGTCGGTGCCAGGGAGGGCCTGTGGTGCTTGTGCGTGTCGTCCGTCTTTCTCACATGGGTGAAAGAAGAGGAGCGCTTGCATTTGCAGTTGAGTTATGACTGTGGTTCTGGCCACCATAGAAACAGCAGCAAGCAGATTGGCCCTGCTCCCGCAGACCCTGTCTTCTAGCAAGAAGACAGAAAATCGGCTCTATGTAGCAAGGAGCGAGTCTGATGGTGGCCCATGCTGGGAGAGAGCACTGGGTAAGATGGTGGGGAGGAGGTGGGAGGGGTGGGCTTATCTTCTACTGCCCTTCACTGACAAGGCGGTGAGTGGAGGAGATCCAAAGAAATGGAGGCACAAGGCAGGAGGTATGCAGGGGATGAGAGGCCAGGTGAAGGGCGGTAAGTGCAAAGGCCCCGAGGTGGACCACTCTCAAGGGTATAACGAAGGAAGGGAGTGCCCCCATGTTAGAAAGGAAAGACGTGGGGTACGCTCCATCGCTGAGCTGATCTGGAGCTCAGATTGGGAGGAGCAAATGCTCCAGATGACAGTAAACCACATGTTTATGTTTTGTGATCCTGTCTTTACGATAGTCCAAGACCAGTGAGAACACTTCGTCTTGCTTGTCCAGTCCAGCTGATTTAAAGTGGCGGCTTGGTGTTCACGGCGAAGCAGGAATCTGACCTGCACCTCAGGTCCTGCTGTGATCGATTAGCTGTATCTTTTTTAGGAGAGAGAGAGAAATATGGAGAGAGAGGAGAGGAAGGAGGAGGAGGAGAAAGGGAAGGAAGAAAAGGAGGAGGAAGATAAGAAGGGGAAATAACAAGAGAAAGAGGAAGGAGGGGGAAGAAAGGAGAGAAAAAGAATGAAGAGGAGGAGGAGGAGGAAGAAGGTGGGAAAATAAGAGGAAGAGAAAGGAGAAGAAACAAGAAAAAGGAAAGGAAAGAAAGAAGAAAGGACGAGGAAGAGAGAAGACAAGGAGGGGAGGGGGCGGGAGGAGGCGGGGAGGGCAAGGGCTTGGGCCTGGGGCTGCGTGAGTGCCACCCTGAGCAGAGGTGTGGCGTGGCTCATCCAGGTGGAGGAGCCCCGCCTGCCATCCATCCCCCCTGCGACCCTGAGCACAGCGCAGTGCTCCCTGCCCAGCTGTGCACCCCCCGTTTCCTGGGAAGGGGATTGGAAACGAGGAGTTCAAACTCTTACTGTTTATTAGAAATCAAGTGAACTCGACACAGCAACTGGGTGGGCGTGTTCCCCAGGCTCACGCCTCTTCAGATCGGCGCCCACAGCTCCCTGAGGCGCGGGTAGGGGGGTGCCAGGTTGGGCAGCTGGCTCTCCAGCCCTGGGCATCGCTTGGCCTGAGGTCAGCTGGAGGGTGGGTGGAGGTGGTTTCTCTGCCTGCCCCAGGGCTGGTCTTCTTCCAGGCCTCTAAAGCCAGAGGCTGAGAGCTGGGGGAGAATCACTTCTGGCTCCCTGCCCACCCTACCCCTCCACTAAGTGCAGTCCCTTCCATTCAGGGCTAAGAAGGTAGCCTTAAAATAGAAAGGCGGCTGATGGTCACGCAGGGCAGGGGCAAGATGGAGGAAGAGCTGCTGGAAAAATCAGGAGGAAGAACAAAGGCTTTGGGTGAAGCCACCTCAGGTCAGAGCAGCCCTGCACACACCTGGGCAGGAGCTGGGGTAGCCGCCCTCATGCCTTTGCAGCCATCTGCCACCAGGGCGCGCTCAAGGTCACAGCAATGCCCTGTGCCCAGGAACCTTGGCCAGGGGCATTCTGGGAGAGTGGGAAAGACTTGGTCAGAAGGAATTCCAGCAAAACATTTGGGGATTATGCTTCCCAAGGAGGACCCTGGGGAGGTGTTTCTGGATGCCATAGCCAGCAGATTCGCTGGTCCAGGGGCCTCCGAGGAGGGGCTTTTTCAGCACGGAGGTGGCCGTGCCCGCGGGCTCTTTGTTTTCAGAGGGACATGTGGCCTTCCTCCTCTCCTTTAGTCCCCCAGCCTCTTCTCCCTATTGCCACTGTCCAGGGCTGCTAGGCACTGTGGGTGGGCTCACCAGCAGCAGCCCCCCTGTGCCCACCCCTCTGACCTGGGGGCTCCTCCCCTCAGCCCAGCTATGGTGTTGCCAGAGGGTCAGGTCCTGGCTGCCAGGCCAGGAGGCTTTCAGAAAGGCCTGCGAGGGCTCGGCTCCCAGTAGGCCACCAAGAGGCACAGAGCCTGCGTTTTTCTGGCTTCTTTGGTCTGGATGTCCGGATGAGGGCTGGTGGGGGTCAGCAGGAGAAATGAGCAGGGACAGCCAGGAGCCTGCATGCTCCCCACCCCAGGGAGGTGACTCGCACTCCGAATGCAGGGTCCTGGGTCAGGGCGGAGGGTGGTGCCAGGGTACTTTCAGACCTGGTGCCTCCTCATGTGCACCCAGCAGGCGTCGGGGGACCAGTCTTCCAGGTGGGCTGCCAGGGAGCTTTGACCCCTCTCTAGGCTTAAACTGGAAAGGGTCCATCAGCAGAGCGGTGAGGAGACAGCCCTTCAGTTCTTGAACTCAGGCTTGATATAAAGGCGAGTTGGTGAGGCCTAACGTTGGGGAGCAGGTAACTGCACGGGGCAAGGGATGCTGCGCTGGTTGGATTTGCAATGTTCCCCAAAGGGTCATGTGGAAGCCTAGTCCTCAGCTTGGCGCCATGGGGGGCAGTGGGAGCTTCATGAGGTAGGGCCTGGGGGAGGCCTTGCACTCCCAAGTGGTCTGTGGGACCCAGGTCCCTCGCTTCATTCCTGGCCATGAGCTTCCTCTGCTCTTCCACGTGCTGACACGACCTGCCGCCCCTGCCCTGCACTGAGGCGCAAAGCTAAGTCATGGAATGGAACTTTCAAAATTGTGAGCCCACACGACCCTTTTCTAGGAGTTGGTTTTCCTCGGGTATTCATTACAGCAACAGAAAGCTGGCTAACGCCACCAGCTCCTCACCAGCCAGCTGCAGGGGGCCCTGCCACCTCTAGGGCTGGGACAGAGGGAGGCCGTGGGAACTGTAAACACTGGAACCTTGGGGCGAGGACCCTGGACCCAGACCTCTGCAGGCGGAGCAGTGGCTGGCAATGCGTGTCTCCGAGGGGTGCATGGAGCTAGCTCTGTGGGTCGCGGGGAGGCGCAGTGGCTGTCAGGGAGGGCATTGCTGCTCCTGGGGAGGAAGTACTGTGAGGTGTCACCCAGAGCAACAGGGAGAGGGCGGGAGGCCCAGAGACCAAAGTCCTAGAGAAAGGTAAGTCCCTCTGCCTCCAGCCTCACCCAGCAGAGCTGCCACGAGTCACCTGGCCAAGCAAGGCAGAGCATGGACTAGGCTCAGAGCTGCGAAGACTGGCACAGCGTGCTTGGTGGAACAGCAAAAGGGGTCTAGGAGTGGCAGGAAGTAAGAAGTACTCAACCAGTACTGCTCTTTCCCTTTTCTTCTTCTTTTTTTAAAGAAGAATAACAAGATTTGATGATAAACCACCAAGATATCAGACTGCCTTCCTGGGACCAGAAGGCTAATGTGGCTTCCTGCAGAGTAAGAAGGCCTCATTTTTCACCACGGGACAGGAGGCCAAAGTCCTGAAGTCCCGGCCGCCCTCCAAAGCTGGGAAGCCTCGCACACCGGACAGCGGCGCCCTCTTGTGGACACCTGCGGTTGTGCAGCAGGTAGGCGATGGCTGGCCGGCTGCACCTGCCCACTTGCGCTCCAGGGTGGCCAGCGAAGAAAGGTCAGCTGGATCCTGCCATGCAGATGAAGGAGCTCCCAGCTCTGGGTCGGGTCAAAAGAAGAGTGAACCTTTCTCCAAAAGGAATAAAGTTGTCGATGACGTCCTGTTTGGCCAGTCACAGCCCCCGAAAGCTGAAAGATCACCTGGGAACGCAGGTTGGAGATATTTTTTTAAAAGTGCCTGATAGCAGATACCTTGGGTTTTGACCATAGAATCACATCTTCTCCACTGTGCTCACGTGCCTCAGACCAGCCTGAGCATCAACCAGAGTGTGATCCTGATCCGACCACCTTATTACAGATGCTGAGACTGAAATCTTGTAATATTTGTCACTTGTCATGAAGTATTATTCTACTTTTGATGTAAAAAATGTTCAAACTGTGAAACCACTCTCAGTTGCAGGGTGTACAAAAGCTGGCAAGGGGCTGGGTGTGGTGTTGGCTGCTGGACCCTGATTGAGGGTCTCCAGCAGTGAGCCTGCTGGGGTGTGCTTGCGAGTGCAGCCACCAGGCAGCCTCCACGCCACCTCGCCACTTCCCAGGAGGCTGCCCAAGGCCCTGCAGGATCCACCTCACAGGTCCAAAAGGTGGCGTCAGCCAGAGCTGTCAGCCCTCTCTTTGATTCGAGGGGTTTCTGGGGGAGAAACTCTGCTCTAAAGAGTTGCCCTTTCCCTCAGCGGACAGAGACTCTTGTTCTTACTGAAGTTTGTTGTGGTACTAATAAACCTGAACTTGGTCCTTTGGGGGGCAGCATGGATAAGAATTGGTCCTGCGAGTTTGTAAACAGCAAACCCCTCAAAGCCTTGGAAACAGGCTGTTTTAGTAGAAATGTGGTTTTTATGTGATTTCC
>CM053410.1:89459910-89481131 GCA_028644305.1 Xerus rutilus
TGTGAGGCATACGCAGACTTCAAACACAAGGTGCTAACTTTGCCCTTTCCCCATGCCTCTCTGAAGCCATATTCAGCCTCTGGCTTGTGTCCTTGGTGGAAAGCACTTATAATGGGGGTGGGGGGGCGGGCCATTGCTCCTAAGTACCTGGGAACAACTTGCTACCAGTACTTTAGAAAAAAGGAAAGGATCCTTCCTTGGAGAAGGTGGTGGAGAACCCTTGCTGTGTGGCTTCACAAGTGCCTGCCAACTCTCAGCTGAGCTTAGGAACTGAGGGCGCCCCAGAGAACCCCATTGCCTTGGACCTACCTGTGGTATTCTGGGCTCTGGACGGGGTTTTCACCTACTCTGCCCTATTATTTCCATCTGCAATGTTCAGACAATACCTTTCTTAAACTCATAGGGCTGCTGCAAACATCAAGTGAGTTGACTGTGAAATAAGGTTTGGTGCGAAATTTTCAATACCTGTTAGTCAATGCTATCAGCCATGTACTGGGCCGCATGGGGCCAGGTACTTCCCGGGATGCAAAGAGCAGTAAGACCTCACTCCTGCTCCTAGGGGTGCTGAAGAATTGTCACTGTAAGCTAAAATTAGGAAGTTTAGGGGATTAGCTGACTTCCTATGCTCCCGGTCATTCTGAATTCACCGCCTGGGGGTCAACTCCCACGGAGTCACTCCCGGGAGCCCTATTGATGGCTCGCAGGTGCTACACATCCCACCAGTAACGCGCTCTTGATGTGAAACCGTGAGTGGGTTCTGAGTCTCGCGGAAGGTGGGAACTTGCGGGAGCCCTACGCGATGAAGAAAGGTCAGGGGAGCTAGCAGGCTGGACTAGCAATCTCCGGGCAGAGTCCCAAGCGCTCCGGCCAGCGGGTGAGGTGGCCCTGCGGTCAGTCATCACTTGCTGTGCCCACTGAAGAGGCCGGGGAACCAGCCTGCCCGCCCGGCCCCGGAGGCGATCCCCGAAGGCCCAGGCCGGCTCCCCAAGGTAACGGTCACACATGGAGGGGAGGAAACTTCGAGTGCCCCGGAGGTCGCAGCAGCCAAGGGGCTCCCCGGCCGCGGCCGCGAGGTGGGCCGCGCAGCCAGGCCGCGCAACCGAGCCGGCCCGCCGCGGGACGCGCTCCCGGCCCCCGCCGCGCACCCCACCCTCCCCGCTGCCGCGCACGCAGCCGCGGCCCCTGTCAGCAGCCGCGGGATCCGCCCCTGAGAAGCAGGGCCGACTTGCACCCAGGACCCCGGGCCTCCGCCGCCCTCTGGCCTCGGACAAGCATCCGGCCCTCCTCTCCTCCTCAAGAGAGGCGCGGGCTGGCCGGACGTCCCGAGGAGGCCGGCCGCTCGCGGCCACGTCCCGGCCCGGCCGGGCGCGCGGAGGAGCGGAGCCAGGCAGGCGCTCGCCCGGCTCTCTCCCCGCGCCGCAGCTGGGCGGCTGCTCCGCCCGCAGCCTGGCGACGCCGCCTCCGCGGCCGAGTCCCGCGGCGTCCCGCTCCGCTCCGCACGCCGGGAGCGAGCTCGCCCAGCAGGTAAGGAGGGCTGCCGCTCCGAGACTCGGCGCGGGCGGGCGTTTCTGAAAGTTGATTTGAAATGCGTCCAAGAGCGAGCCGGGCCAGCCGCGGCTCCTCCCCGAGGCGACTCCTTCGCTCCTGCAGACATTCCCGGCACTGGCCGACCGGCGGGAGGACCTCCCCGCGCGCCCCGCGCGCCCACTCCCGCGCCCCCCGCCAGCGCGCCGCGCCAGGAGTACGGAAGCAGGCGGACGCTCCCGGAGTTCCCTCTCTGCCTCCCTCCGACCCCGGGCAGGTGAGGCCGAAGCGGCGTGGCTGGGCCACGGGCTGCAGACTCCGTGTCCCGCGTGCCTGGGCCGCCCGCGCGAGCAGGAACAGCCCCTCTGCTCATCTCGTCGCCCGGTAGCCGAGTTCCTGCAGAGACGTCCCTTGGGCGCACTTTAGTACAGGTCGGGGCGGAGCCGGTCTCGGGATGGGAAACCTGGGGACGGGATGGGGGGCGGGGGTCAGGAGAAGGAGGAACGCAGTTGGGGGCGGAGGCCTAAGTACATAACGCGTTGACTTCAAGCGAAATCAGAGCAGTCGGAGCCCTTCGCTGTGACTCGTTTCTCTCCTCCCACCCACATTTCCCTTGGCTGGACTGTACCCTCCTGGCTCATTCTGGTCGCCCTGGACACTCCCTCGGTACTCTCCCAGGAGTGCGCAGCGACGGAGGACGCTGAATCCCAGCGGGCAGGGACGCCAGGCGCATCCTTTCCTCTCCTCTACAGGTCCTCCCGGCCCGGCCTGAACATGCTGGACGGCCTGAAGATGGAGGAGAATTTCCAAAGCGCAATCGAGACCTCAGCCTCCTTCTCCTCGTTGCTAGGTGAGTTTTCAGGCGATGTGCCCAAGCGCACCCTCTTGCCGCCAGGCCCGCAGCTCTGGATCCCAGCTTATGGTGACTCTGTCGGCCACAGGGGAGCGGGTGTCCCTTTTCATTCCCGCAGTGGAGCCCACTCCCTGTCTGCCAGTCAGTCCTTTCGAGTAACCCCAACCTAAATAAAACCAACGAGCCTCCGAGCCTCCCCGGGCCTCACGCCCGGGGCACCGAATTCCCCAAAGTGGCAAGGGGCGGGAGAGTCTGCTCACAGGCATTTGAGTGGCAAGTGATTAAAAATACTCAGGGCTGGATTTTTAATCATGGAGTTGATCGACGGCTCATAAATGCCAACCATTTCTCGGCGGCCTAGGGGTGAGCATCCGAAGTCCGAGGCCCGGAGCGCCCAAGTTTGAGGCGGCTTCTCACCCGCACCAACTCCAGCTCCAGTTTTAGTCTTGGGTATGGCCAGGAGGCTTTTCCGGGCCGGTGGGCAGCGCAGCGCGGGGATTAGCCGGCGCTGCAGGGCCCGCGCCTCGGTTTTAATTAACTGAAGCTGGATCGCAGGTCCGGTGTGTTTCCCCCAGCTGCTCCTCCCCCAACCCCTTGGAGCCACCGAAAAGAAGCGGCACAAGGGACTCAGGAGAGTGACACACGCGGGGCTTCCAGACCTCAGTCCAGGGATTCTTTTTATGGGTCTCCCTACTCCACCCCTGGTGCTTTTCGAGTTTGGGGAAGGGTGTTTTATTTATTTGTTTATTAGCGGGAAGTATTTTTCCTTTGTTATTTAAACCTCTTGACTCTTTCCCTCGCTCGAACGACCGGAGCGGGGTGAAGGCGGAGGATGAGCCGTTGCGGCTGGAGAAACCGTATCCAGGAGGAACCCTCCCACCCTCAGCACTCCAGACCAGACGCAATCACGCGCCCTGCCCTCTTCTTTCCGCTTCCCTTTCGAGAACGCGGAGCTTTCCCAGCCTCGCGCAAGTACGAGGCCCGGGCACCGCGCTGCGCTGGCGGGGGCGTGTGCAGACTGCGGAGCGCCGTGGGCGTCGCGTTTGCCGGTGCCCTCCGCGGGGCCTAGGTTTGCCCCAGAGCCCGAATCGTGGCCCAGGATGCAGAGACCCGGCAGGAAGAAAATGGAGAGCTGTCTGCCGTTCTTCCTAGCCCTTCTCCACCCCTCGCCAGAGCTGCCGGCCCCGCTCTGGAGCCGCTGGCCCTCTCCAAAGGGGAAAGCGAGATGAGTGTAGCCGGGAAATGGAGAAAGATCAGACCTTTGGAATACCACGCCCAAGGGTGTCCTTAAGGTGGGACAGGGCTTCTTGAAATAATTGTCAAATATGCCAACAAATGCGCTAAGTGTCGCTCCCCGAAAAAAGCACTCCGTCCCCTCAAAGTGAAGGAACAAAACACTAAAAGACCAGGGGTAGGACCGAGCGAATCCCTGACTGCGCCCAGAAGTTTTAGGATCTCCTGCGCTCCAGGTACTTCTGCCCAGCGCGCCCAACATCAGGTACCCTGGCCCCGCAGCATCTCCGCGCGCTTTTCTCTCCCTTCTGTCTTGACACTTGTTACAAAACAAAAACAAAAACAAAAACCCATCTGCAATTTGCACGTCAGCCATGACGCAGCAGTTTGGGATTCAATAGTTTGAACAATACCGGATTTGCCGCAGGCAAAATGGTATTTTTCGGTACCCACGAGATTTTTAAGAAGAATGGGGAATTTTAGTTTTCCTTTAAAAAATAGAATACAATTTATAAGAAATAAAATCTTTTAAACTCATTCCATTTTTAAAATAGTAGATGCAGTGATTTAATGATTACGATGATGACGTGGTAACCCTGGGAGCACGATTTTATTTGTAACCTAATTTTACAGGATGTGTACATTTATGGTTGCGCACATACCTGGGTCTGTTTGATAATTAAAGGCCACTTACTGATGTCTGCTGCCTTCCCCGCTAGAATTTAGCGCATAGTCCTTGTTTATTAGAATTGTCACTTGGTTTGATTTTTTTCAAGTCTTGACTCGGCTGATTATTAGGGAGCTTTCTGGGTGAAGGGCCCGGGGTGCGGGGAAATCTGTGAGTCTGGAGCGATCACAGACGGGTCTTGGCCGGGTTAGACCAGCCGGGCGGCTCACCCGCGAACGTCTGTTGGTCTGTTGCGGCTGCAGGCAGAGCGGTGAGCCCCAAGTCTGTCTGCGAGGGCTGTCAGCGGGTCATCTCGGACAGGTTTCTGCTGCGGCTCAACGACAGCTTCTGGCATGAGCAGTGCGTGCAGTGCGCCTCCTGCAAAGAGCCCCTGGAGACCACCTGCTTCTACCGCGACAAGAAGCTTTACTGCAAGTATGACTACGAGAAGTAAGTGGCCGCGCGCCGAGCTGTCCTCGCCCCTCCCCGCTCTGGGGTCTGTGTGCCCTGGGACTTGGTCCTCTTTCACTGCTGTCCTGGCACAGAGCTGCCAGTCACAGAACTGCCCACCCACCCACCTGGCCTTAGAATGGAGGCTCACTCCGACCTGTGCATTCCCGGGGACAGCAGGGGTGTGCCCCGCTGCGCTCACCTACCCGCGGAGCTTCGCAGAAACCTGAGATGGCTTCCTTTCTTGGTCTGGTGGCCTAGGTTTGAGTCTTCCCAGGCCCCTTTCCCGAGCCGGGCATTCCTGGCGGCCACACTGTGTGGACCTCTGACCCATCAAGTATGGTCTCCCTGTTCACTGGGGTGCCCGGTGGGTGCCAGTGACCTGTATCTCCTTGGTGGTTCCCACCTTACCCAGGTGTCTGCCCACTCTTGCTCTTGGGCTGGGAGGCGAGGCGGTGTGCACCTCAAGTTTCCGCCCCGTGCCGTTTCGCTCTGGAGTTTGTCCACCGGAGTCCAGACACACCCGACTGTTAATGGTGCGGTTGCGGGTGGGAGCCCAGAGCACCGTGGTTTGCCTTTCCTCCTTCCCTGTCCTCCCGGTTTCTCCAAAGCCCAGGGGCCAAGGACTGGTTAGGCCCGAGGTTGAGACTTGACCTGACGCCCCTCCTTGGCTTCTCCTAGCTCCAGTCTGGGCGAGCTTTCCGCCTCCCAGCGGCTCAGTTCCCTGCTGCCCAGGGAAGGTCCTGGTGTTTTGGGGGGAATGTGAGGCAGGTATTTAAGGGCGCCGGTGACCTGGAATCTAGATTCCTGTAATGCCTAAGTGGCTGGGATGGGAGGGTTTCTTATTCTCCCCCAGGCAGGCCTGGGGGAGCTCAGTGGAGTGGGGAGAGGGAACTTTTCCCCCTTGCAAAAATGATGAATCAGTAGGGGCGTTGGTGTCGCAGGGCTGCGGAGGGACTGGAGAGGAGAATGGTGGCTGAAATGGAGCTGCTTGTGTACATGAGGACTAGACTTTGTCCACCGTGGTGTGTGTGCATTCTGCATTTGTCACTGAATAAAAGGGACGAGGAAGGAGACCTGGCATGCATGAAGAGCAGCTCCTGCACTCTTACTTAAAATGCGCACTGAGGGGATGTGCCAGAGGGGTCTCTGCAGAACAGAAGGCTGGCTGAGAAAGGGCAGAGTGCTTTCCTTTCCCTGCCGCCGGGCTCTGAGGGGGAGTAAAGCCCCGCAAAGTGACTAGACCCGCAACACACAGAATGTTCCCTGCAGTTTCCGTTGCCATAAAATGCTTGAAGTTCATACCCCCACGCGGAGAGAACCTGAGCCATTTTCGCTGTTGTTTTGATGGGATAATAACTTTACATTTCCAAGATCTAAAAAAATACATTCTCAACTTTGGATGAGCTGGAGAATACAGAAATGTGTAAAGAAGTGAGAACTTGTGATCATTCCGTGGAGAGGTCTTTGTGGTTCACGGTCTGAAAGAAGGCTGCTCATTTCTGTTCTTGGCTGTCTGTTTACGGCCACAGTTGTCTGAGGGAAAAGTACAGTTTTCAGGTAATTAAACAGATTTTGCCTATACAGCTTCAAGTATCACCTTCAGATAAAGTGTCTGGCTGGTGTTTTCCCCTTGCTTTCATCTCGAGGTTTCGGCATTGTGCGATCTTTATCTTTCTGCTTATAGATCACTGAAATGTCCACGTCCTTCAGGCACAACACTAGCAAATTCAAAAGTATTGGAGCTTAGGAAAGGATTTGGGATGTGAATTTCTATTCTGTTTGTTAAAAAAAACCACCAAGAATCACAGAAGCCTGAAGGGTCAACACAGCTGTCTGGCCACTCAGATCTTCTCTAAGGAAGTCGCCTGTGTCAAGAGGAGAAGAGACAGTTGTGAAGTACTTAACACAACAATGTCCCTCTTCTCAGCCTTCCAGGTCTGGCGTGGTTTGGGCTTATTAGCTCATGAGGGTCCCTTCTCCTCTCACAAAGCTATTTCTGCAAAGAGAAAATTGCAGGGATCAACTTGCCAGCTGTTGGCCAGAACCAAGACTCTGTAGAGGGGTGTCAGCTACATTGTTAGAGGGGTGCTAGTGTTTCAATGAAGGGCTTGAGTTTTAATTTAAAAATATTTATTGAAACGTAGATGTCCAAAATTGATTTGCTTGTGGCCTTTAGCTCCTGGCATCCGGTGCTATCAGTACTAGTCTGTGCTCAGCCCATCGATTCCTTTTTAGATTCATTTATTCCCTTTAAAAATTCCTTTTTCCTCCTCTGTTTGTCTCTCATCCCAATCCTATTCTTCTTTCAACAAAACAGGCTCTTAATGTACTTGATAATCTTAATGGTATTAGTCTGCATGATATTGGCTGCAGAAGAGGTGATTAAAAAATGGGTTCAGGACAGATTTCTTCATTCAACAACCTTTTATCCAGCTTCTATGTGTCAGACACTGGGCTAGGTGAGGAGAGGACAATCGAAAAGCTCTCGCCACCTGCCTTCAGGCTGTGGCCCTCACCTTCCAACTGTGCAGGACTAGGATTGGTTGACAGCTATCTGGAATGACCAGATATTTATCCTCCATAGGGTGCAACTCAATTTTAGTCCTCTAATTAATTGTCAATTTTAGTTATGAAGCAATCACAGAGAATACTTTTTTCTTTTTATTACATTCATAAAAACAATTTTGCTTTTTTTTGGGTGGAGCTCTTAAAATTTTTGCAGCCCAGGCACGGTCCATGGAAAGGAAAGGGCGCTGGGAGCTAAGTGGCGATGGTGACGCCGTGAGGGTGGTGACCGTGGAGCACTTCATAACAAAGGCACATTTGGGCAGCACTGTCTCCCAAATTCACAAAGTTCAAATACCATTTGTGTACGCTTAGGGGGAAGAGTGTCTGGCCAGCGTGTGCTCTTCAGGGGTGGCTGTAGACGTGGTCTTCACAAAGTAGGTTTGCCACAGTTATTCCATTCATTTTGCATTCCTGGTTGTTGGGCAAGTTTGCATGGGAATTATCAGCTGTGTATCCAGGCTGTCAGGCAGCCACTTAAAAAGTGAAAATTCCTTTCTATCCACTAGTCCTTGTACCTTCATGATGTCAAACGCCACATTTTTCTAATTAAAAAAAATGGAGTTGACAGTGGCATTTGGGACCAACAGCCATTCATTTGAAACCTTGGATGTTTTACTAAGTATTTGTCTCATACATTATGGCACCCTTAGGAATACTTTATCTCCTGATTACCCAAAACAAATAAGCATGTAGGGCGAGGCTGCAGAACTGATTTATGAACGCTCAGACCAGAGACGTCTTTCGTTGCTCCCATCAAAGCAAAGTAACTGGCTGGATGGGAGGGTGGCACTTGGGAAGTTGACGAAACTGTGCTCTCTGGTACCAGCATCGGGACACCATCACTGTGGGTGCTCCAGAACTGGATTGGATTGTCCTCAGTGTTCCTGCAAGTTAGCAGACAACCCAAATATTTTCCAGCCCCAGGGATCTATTTATATATCTGTTGTTCCCTATTTAAGTGATTCCTCTTATGATCTGGTTTGTTTGGAGTTCTCCCTGAATTTGTTCCAAACAAACGCTGTAGCTGGGCTTCACTCTGAGAGAGAAGAGACTGCTGAAAAATGGGACTGTGGTGAAAAATGGATAATTAAGCCTTCTGGAAGGGATCCCACTTTTAAATCGAGTTTATATTGTTTCATGTGCTCGGCGGCTCGGTGGGTCCGGCGGGGCCTCCCCCACATGTGAAGCTTTTCAGCATCCCTCGACTGTTCTGGACGTCCCGTCCCGGGAGTCCTGTGGACAAAGTTGCTGTCCTCAGGCTGTTCTGGGCATCCAACTGCCCTCCTGTCAGCAGCCCCAGCCGTGGAGCCCTTTGCTCAGAGGGCCCTGGACGTTTCTGCTCGGCCTTTTGAAGCAGACCAATTTCCAAAGAAAGGGATTGCAGTAGGGGAAGTGGATGTCACACTCCACTTTCTTTGTGTTTTTCTTTCGACCTGCTGGTTGGCAGCCCCGAGGCAGGCGAGAACGGCGTAGGTAATGCTCTCTGTTAGGATCAGTGGTGAGCTAATTCTGCATTTTGTCAAGGTTGTGCGGGAGCTGTGTGTGCGAGGAGGAGTTTGGCTTTATTACTGTGACATTACTTGGAGATCAAAATTGGGCATGCAGTTACTCATAAAAGGAGCCACAGATGAAATGACAGAGGCAATTGTTAGGGCTTTGCTCTACTTTATCTTTTGTTGGCCCCACTCCTGGCACAATAGAAATTAAGGAATATAAAAATCAAGCAGAGCGAGGTAATAAATTGATGCCTGCACTGAATTGTGGGGGCTTAGTGCAGAGCGAGCACAGTCCGAGGCCCTGCTGTGCTGGGCAGGCGACTTACCTCTTTTTCTGTTTAATTTTAGAGGGTGATTGGAAACATTCCCTGCTCAGAGATGTTTTCTCTTTTTACATGTATTGCTCCCTGGGAAAGGCTTTCTTGGCCTCTAAGACTTACATTTTTGAAATAAAATCAGATAGTACCAATAGATACGAGTAGTATTTTGGGAATTAGAATGCCAGACGTGGACATTGCTCTGTGGAGTGTGCTTATGGGAGTCCTTTGATCCGTACCTGAGTGGAACACATTTAAAAAAGTTATTGGTCCAAGTGGAGTTTTATATACTGTGGAGTCCTGGGACTTCTGACACCCACCTGACCAGGAAGTGGCTTTCTAGATTCCAATTGCAGGGACAAGAACTTTTTTGATGTTCATTACTCTCTTCCTTTTTAGTTTCATTTTTGTTAGTAACTTCTGTATCAACTGATACAGAATTATCTATTACTATTATGAATTTCAGGAGGCCTTTTCATTGTTGCCTTTAATTCTGAGAAGGTTTTGGAGATAATGAACAGGTTCCGTTTCCCTAATGAGAACAACTTTATTTATTAAATCATCAGCTAATGATATTGCACGGCCAAAGAAATTATTTGGGTGGTTGTATTTAGAAGTGAGAAAACAGTTGAGCCTTTAAAATTCTTTATATTACCAGAAACTTACTGAATCTTTTTAGGGCAAGTGCATATTTCACAATACAGATCATTGAATTTCATCCTGTTCAAAGTGACCAATATTGAATCATGTTGGACTGATTAAGTATAGTTGTACAGTACTGGGAAATGAATTGGGGGCATAAGGAGCCCTCACACCCACAGGAGAAAGATCTTTAAATAAATTCTGCCCTAATTATCAAATCTTAGCTCCTCTTCAGTGTTTTTCAAAAATTGAAAAAGAAAATCTTTTGGACGTGGACTTTGAAATGTTCCTTTACATCTTTAGAGCAGGAATCTCAGAGGCTGCTGTGTGGAGTGGGAGCGCCTGCACCCTCTGCACAGAAGCGGAAGGTCCCTGTGGGGCCCTGTCCTGCTCTTGGCATGCAGGAGACTTTCCTGAGGAGTACCAAGATCTCTCAGGGACCTCACTACAGTGTTCTTGCCAGACGGAGCTTGGAGGGGTTGGTGAATTTGGGAACAAAGTGCAGAAAAGGTTCTGGAACAAATACCTGGGGGGACAGAGAAAAGCCCCTTTTTTCCATCATGCCCCTTAGAATTGCCCGTGTCTGGTGCTCCTTAGGACTCACGGTTTTCTCCCTTGTTTCCTCGATGCTTGTGATACGGGGCGTTGTAGTCAACTTATCACAATTAGAATTAGTTATGTTATCATTGACCAATGTCGAGTGCAGCTTTGCGTCTCCCTGTCATGTCTTGTCTTAAATGAAACCTGAAATCAAGCAAACACCTTCCAAATGTCAAATTGTTATTTTAGTAAAGCCCAGTGATCTGTCTCTATATTTTTACCCAAGATGAAATAAATAAAATTGCTGTGGCCCTGGCATTAATTAGCAGGAGGATTAGAGTGATATGGGCTAAAAAGGAGGCGTAAACACTGTAATCTTGCTACCTGTTTGTTTTCACACTACTGAAAATAAATAAAACGGGACTTAGGATGGGGATCAGGTTTCTCTGGCCCTGGGTAGCAGATGCAGTTGGAATGCAGCAGAACCCTGTAGTATTACTGAAGACGCTGTCGGGACTATCAGGAACCCACCCAGCTTCCTCCTCTGCAGGCCTAGGTGGTCCCGTCAGAACTGCCCCATCTGCATGGTTGAGAAAGGATTGGGGGAGCCTGGCTCTGTGCTGTCCTTCCTGTGTTGAACAAGGCGACCACGTCTGCGGTAGAGCTTGTCACCTGGCTGCCATGCACGGATTAGCTGGAATTTAATGAAACCATTGCCAGATTCCCCATTATTGCACCATAATGTCATAACAACTAAAATACAAAATAGACCCTGCTTTCCTGGGCCAGTGACTGAAGTCACATGAGAGTCTGGTCTCTTCCAGCCTTTCATTATTCTGGTTTGGGGATCCTATTTTTGGAGAACAGCGAATGTGTCTGGCTTTTCTGACTCCGTGGGTTTCAGTGTCTCACCATTGGATTGAGTTTTATCATTATTGTCCTATAGCAAGTGACCCCTGATGGCTATCTGGCCACAGTGGATTGAGCCACTTTGCCTCATCTGCTCATAAACTGTCCATACAAAAGCATTGTCAGCATCCAGCTTTGCTGGGAATGGACCCCAGGCTGTGTCTGGACTTCACGCCTGGCCTGGTCCCCTCCGACCTCCCTCTCTCTCCCCTGTGCCCTGTGCGACTCTCTTAATGTGACACTTGCAAGCATAAAATATTATTTAAACTCTGTCTTATCAATTCTTCATCTTCCCTCCGCCATCCTTGTGGACTCCTAAGACTCTTGGCTTTCTCACTTGGGAGAGCCTCCTTCGCCTTTTAGATGCACAGAGCAATTGTCTGCCATGGGGCCGCCAGCTGTGGGAGGGGCCCAGCTAAGCCGGGTGGTGGTCTTTTCAGTTTGCATGGTCCCAGGAGTGCTGTTCTTCAGGTGGCCATTTTGGGGACCTTGAAAACCTTTGTGAGTGTGTAGACACCTTAGTGGATGCTGGGTTATGTCCTCAGAGTGTTTTGGTGGTCAGAGAAGTTCTGGGCCTGGTGCTGTCACCAGTGAACGGGGAGGAGTCTCTTGGCGAGCAGCCTGGTGGGCGTCCTGACAGGAGCGTCACTCACGGTCTCGTCTTTGGACGGGGCGTTCCTGGATGCTGTCTCTTGAGCACCAGGTCTGCTGTTGCCAGGAGAGGCGCTCTTTGGAGTGTTCTGTCCGGTTCCTCCGCCCCTTCAGTTCCAAGGCCGCCACTCTTGGACTCTCCCTTTGGTTGCCTCCTCCCATCCAGCCTCAGGAGCCTTTAAAAGGATTTTTCAAAACAAAACAAAACAAAACACCCCCTCCTGAACTCCAGATTAGCCTCTTAAGCTCATTAAAGTTTCTTTAAATACCAAAATGCCGGCTCCTGGGGACTGTCCCCCAAACTGCACTTTGATTCTCAGCATCCTTGCCATTCACGGAGGGGCAGATTAGGGCTAGCTCCCTCTGGGCCAGAAACAGTCCCCCTCTGTCTGCAGGAAGGTCCCAATATGTCTTCGTTTGAGCACCCGGATGGCCTGAGCCGAGGGGGTGCCAAGCCCAGCTTGGCCTGGGCTGCCGGCTGCTGAGTGGAGCTGCTGAGCTGGCTGCTGAGGTCTCTCTCCAGGAAGGGACCCAGGGAAGAGAGGGTGTGTTGGGGGGAGAACGTGTGGCTTTTGCAGTGCTCGGAGCTTGCCGGTCACTGGGTCCTGTCCTGTGGTTGGAGAGATCCAGGAGGGGTGAAGGCTCGGATGGCCTGGGAATGAGAGCTGTCCTCATGTGGAGAAGCACGGTGGCCTTGGGAGCCTTTTGTCTGGGACTGGGCCGCAGCACTGGAGCCCAGTTCTGGGGCCCCTTCTGGGCACTCCTGTCCGTCACAGTGCAGAGGTATTCTGTGGCTACACCTGCTGTTGCCTGGTCCCCTTCCCTTGCTTCAGGGTTTTCTGTAGAGTCGGCTAAGAGTGTCTGGTTCCTCTCTGTCACTCTAGGTTCCCTTCCCTGGGGCTGGCCGGGGGTCTTCTGGTGCTGATAGTGGGACACATCCTTTCAACATAACCAGCTAGTTTCCCCCTGCTGCCGGCTTCCCTCACCCTTTCCTTTCTTGTCCCTTCCCACATCGTGGCAGGGCTACCCAGGAAGGACAGCCATCGTCTTCTCAGCCTGGCACAGCTCTTCAGCGCCCCAGGAGGACTGAGATCCCAGATGGACGAGCACCCAGGAAGCCCTGGCTGGCCCGCTCTGGCTGTGGCTGTGCGTGGTTCCTAACCCTCTTCGCTTTGGTGCTCTGTGCACCCTGAGTCGCGACTCTGTCACAGCACAGGTGTTCTAGTCCTGGTGTTAAGATCTCAGCCCAGTTTTGCCTTCTTACAGGCACCCGTCTGCGGCCCTTGACATTTCCAGTCACTCTGTGTGCAGGCTGGAGCCTGCTCTCATGACTGTCACACTGGAGAGGAGGTTGTGAGGTGATTCACACTGGGGTGTACATGAGCATGCGCTAGCATTCTGAAGACGCTTTTTGCTCGGAAGCGTACTCAGTCAAAAGAATGACCTGATGTAGAACTTTAGGCCTGAGAAGAGACCAGTGTGGCCGTGGTTATCTCGGCAGAAGCAAGCAGCCCTCTGCAAGGGGCTTCCCTGTTGTATGGAAGGCTGGCCTGGTCACGCATCCATACCTTTTCTTCAGGGATTTAGTTCCTTTATGCTTTTTCATTGGTTTGTACCTTCAATTTCAAAAGCCCCTGTTCACTGGTGGAAGAGGTTGGATGGAGGGCTGTGGGTGGTTTGGACTCTGCACAGCTCTCTCCACTACTGAAAAAAAATAATTTTGAAATATTTTTTACTGTCAAACAATGTCCAAACCCCATTTATACAAGGGAATATAATAATGATGAGCTGGGCGCGGTGGCTCACGCCTGTCATCCCAGCACTTAGGGAGGCTGAGACAGGAGAATCACGGGTTCAAAGCCAGCCTCAGCAATGGCGAGGCGCTAAGCAACTCAGTGAAACCCTGTCTCTACATAAACCACAAAATAGGGCTGGGAATGCGGCTCAGTGGTCGAGTGCCCCTGAGTTCAATCCCTGGTACCCCCCCCCAAATGATGACCTCATAGTGTCAGTTCAAGAATTTAAAAAGATAACAAACACAAAAAGCCTTTTGGAAGCACGTGGAGCGCCTACAGGACTGGACCCTGCTGTTTTCAGAGTGGGAGCCTGCGTGCTTGCTCATGCCTCTGTGGTCACCTGACCCGTGCAGTCCTTAAGAGCATGGGCAAGGGCCAGTGGGTCTGGACTCAAACCCTTGCTGTTCCTAGCAGTAGCCATTTCCTTGGGGAAGGGTCTCGCTTGCCCTGTGCCTTTTGCCTCTGAGATGGGGATAACAATAGTTCCAACCTCCTTGGGCCATTTTGGATTAATATTTGTAAAGTATGCAGATCAATACTTGGCTCACAGAATAGTCTATAAAAAGATTTGTTGGTTAAAAATTTTATCCTTTTTAATTTTCAAAGAACCTTCACGTATACTTGATAGAGATTGATCCTCATCACAACTTTAAAAGTTAGCTGGGGAAAAGTTTTTATTCCCCCGACACGGCAGTTTTTTGTTGGTGCATTATAATGCCCCTTGCCTTTTACAGCTGTGAGAGAATTGGAGAACTTGCCCAAGGTCACGCTGTTGGTGGAGGGAGAGGCTGGGGTGCTGTCCCCCATCACTGACCCCTGCTCCAATGGCCTTTCCACTAAGTCACACCATCTGCTGCTTGAATTCTGGTGTTCACACCCCAGTGAGATCACGATTCTCAATCTGTCGTGTTGAACCAGCTCTTGGAAAACAAGTCCCCACCTGCTGGATACTTGAGCTTTAGGCGGCTTTCCGATGGGCAGCTGTTTGTCGTATTCTGTGGTTTTGAGGAAGTTTTCGGGATTTGGGGACCGCCTTCGCGTTTGTGTGTGTTGGGAGCTGCTAGTGTGCGGTTGGCGCTCCTGCTGTCCGGTTCTCCGGCAGAGCTGACCCGCCACCCTTTCCTCTCCCATGCCGTGTGCTGGCCTGTAGGGCTGATCTTGCCCAGCTGGTCGCCCCCGTGGGAACAATGAAGAAAGGTGGACAGCATCCGTTCCCCTCTCTCAGCTCCCAGGGTTGGCTGCTGGTGACTTCTGAGCTAGGAGCCTGTCTGCACATTTGGCAGCAGAACTGTTAAATGCCAGATCCAGAGCCTTCCAGACATAGCTTCCATTGGGACTAACCAGCAGCTGTCCATCCGTTCTTCGGGTAACCCTTTCCAGGCTTTCTTCTGGACTCCTGTCTTTCCCAACAGTCCCGGCCTCAGCTGCAGGAGACCCCACCGTGCCCCGAGAAGCCGATTTCCAGAACCCACCTTTTGTTCATGGGGTGGCGTTGGGCCTGGCTGGGTCCACACAGTGGCAATGGGGTTTCAGTTTTTAGAGAAACAAAGTATTCCTTTATTGTATTATTTTTCCCTCTGCCACCAGCACTTTTCTCTGAGAACTAGTCCCAATTTTGGAGAGATGAAGTAAATATCTGAATTTAATCTTTGTAAACGACTGTTTAATGAAACCAGAGATTTCAGGTCATACACGAGCAGCAACGGAAACATGACTTACTGAGTTGTGTGTGGATTTCTCAAATTTAAAATGAAATGGACTCATAAACAATTAGTTCAGTAGTTAAATAGCTCATGGTTCATTTAATCAACAGATAGATTCACTGAATTCTCATAGCATCAGGTCTGTAAAAATGAATGAAACAACACTGATGTGTTAACAGTGTGGCAGACTGTTCAGAGATGTAAATTAAACAGATGCTTAAAAAGAGTAAACTTGTCTTAAGAGAGGCGTGGCCTGAGGGACAGAGGCCCAGCTCATGAAATCCCTTGGTCTTATGGGTATGGTGGTGCACACCTATAATCCCAGTGGCTTGGGAGGCTGAGGCAGGAGGATTGTGAGTTCAAAGCCAGCCTCAGGAATTTAGCGAGGCCCTAAGTAACTTGGTGAGACCCTGTCTCTAAATAAAATATTTAAAAAGCGCTGGGGATGAGGTTCAGTGGTTAAGTGCCCCTGGGTTCAGCCCCTGGTTTGGGGGGAAAAGACCCCCAAGCCCCTTGGTTCGGTCTGACTGTGCTAAGTGTGGTCTTCACGTGTGCCTGTGGGTGGTCTTGTTGCCTGCGCCAGTCGCTCACCAGCTCTGTGGGGCAGCCAGCTTCCTGCTCTGTTTGTCCACCCCTCAGCTCTAGCGGCCTGCGTACCTGGTGCGGGGGCGTGTGACGAGGCCACGTTGGTTGGACAGATCGGTCCACCATGCAGAGTGCCTCCCCTGGGCGGTGACGCAGCAACGGCTCTTGGCGAGTGAGTGGGGGTGGAGGGAAAGGAGCAGACGGGGACCTGCAAGCATAGCAGAGGCAAATGGAGGTGTCCCCAGAAGGACGCGCGGTGGCCCTGTGGTCACCAGCTGTGGGAACGGTGGTGGCGGCAGTGCCATGTGCGTCAGGGGAAGGGCTGGTTGTGGGCCGCACGATGGGGCCAAGCTGCGAGGGGCATTGTGTGCCTCCCACGGACGTCCACCTTCACCCTGCGGTCGGCGGGCAGGCAGCAGGGGTTTCTGAGCCTGCTGAGAGTGAGGAGGCCCCTGCCGTCCAGAAGGGCGACCTGGAGGGCGACCTGGAGGCAGGCTGAGGCCGAGGTGGACGGACACAACAGGAAGGCTGCCACCCTGGACCAGGAGAGGCAACAAGGCGAGAAGGTGGGTGCGCAGACAGTGGGAGCGCAGAGGGTCACTCCATCTAGGAAAGACTCCCCACGGGGGGTGTGGAGCTTGACGACTGTCAGCTGAGGAAGGGTGACAGGCCAGGTCTGAGGATAATGAGATGGGCTGGGTGGCCGTCTTGCCTGAGGTGGAGACTCAGGAGTGGAGGGCTTTGCGAGGGCCAGAGGTGGGTGAGGAGAACCCGTGGACGTGCTGAGTTGCTGGTCAGAGGTTCAGCTGGAGATGTCCCCGGAGCAGCACGAAAGCAGCCTGGACACGAATCTCGACATCGTCCATTGTCCTGTAAGTGTGAGAAGAGCAGATGCCGGGGGACTGTGCTCATCCGCTTTTCTTGTCTCATGTACGACGTGGAGAGGAAAGATTTCTTTTCTCTCAAGGTTTCAGGGGATTCAGGCCGTGGCTGGCCAATGCCCAGGCAGAAGCATCGTGACAGAGGGCATGGAACAGGAAAGCTGCCCAGCTCATGGAGCTGGGAAGCAGAGAAGACGGGAGGGGCTGGAGAGAAGGGAAACTTCCAGGACAGGCCCGGCGGCCTGGTCTCCAGCCGGGACCCCTCCCGGTGGTCCAGTCAGTTAGCAAACTTGATGGTTTAATCTCTGGTGGTGCTCAGAGCCCTCATGGTCCCTCGCTGCCTGGCGCCTTGCTGCACTGGGGACCGTGCCTTCAGTACATGAAGCTTTGGGGGCCATTCCAGATCCAGACCCCACATGCTAACACACTAGAAGGGGGCCAAGGACGGAGCTCTGGGAAGCGCCAGCGTTCAAGGAGCCCTGGAGGGACCTGTACAGAATGGCAGCGGTGGAGAGAACCCAGGGGCTGGGGTTCCAGAGCGCGGGCAGTGGGGGACGTTCAAGACAGGGCCTCCTCTCTGCCCCCAAGCTGTCACTCAGTCATTGGTGACCGTGTAGAGAGTAGTTTCAGGAGAGACGTGGGCAGAGCCCCGGCACAGCTTTAGTAGAAGGTGAAAGAGTGGAGAGCGGAAGAAGGGTGGGAGGGCAAGTGGCACTGGGGGGACGGGGAGGTGTTGCAGGAGGGCAGTTGAGCCTCCCTGAGGGCTGGGAAGTGCGGCCCCCGAGGGAGGGCGTGATCCGGGAGGTCCCTTTGCCCCTTCCTGCATGTGCCTGTGGACTGGCCAGGACTGGTGTGTCTGGACAGAAGTGGGCGGAGGTGGGTCTGCTTCCCGTGGAGCCCCCCAAGGTGGCCATGGCAGCTTCCCACAGAGTGCCCCTCCCAGGGCCTCCCTGGTTCATGGGCCTGGGGATGGCAGCAGGGTGAGGCCGTTTCCTTCCTCTTCGGGTACCAGTTGTCGTAGAGTAAACCCTGGTTGTCCATCTTCTCCCTGTTTCTACACCACTGTTCCCCAGGATAAGCCTGAAGGCCTCCTCAGGCCAAGAACTGGTCAACTGTCCTTGACAAAGAGGCCATCAACATGCCTAACACTTGAAGAGATTTTGCAGGCTGTGGTACTTGGGAGAAGGGAGCTCGGGGTGCGGACACCATGCTTCTCTTTGGCCCCACCACAGTAGCTTGCTGTCTGTGTCTAGATAGCTCTATTTTATTGTCTGGTCCACTTGGTTGGTATCTTAATTGGTTTTCTGTTGCTATAACAAAATACCTGAGATGAGGGACTTATGAAGAAAAGGTTTATTTAGCTCCCAGTTTTGAAGGCAGAAAGTCCAAGAGCAGGGCGTCCTGTTTGGCCTCTGGTGAGGTCCTCGTGGGGGCTGGCCTCACAGTCGGGGGAGAGTGTGCAGGGGAGCTCACAGCCGGGCAGGAAGCTGGAGGGCTCCAGGCTGGGGCTTGCCCTCTTTATAACAGCCTGCTCTCATGGGAGCTGACTAGGGTCCCTTCAAGGACATTGCCCCGGTGACTTGGTTCCCCCTAAGTCTCACTTTTAAAGTCCCCCCACCACTGCAGTACACGGGGCCAGGCCTCCAGCATGGAGAGCTCATCACTTGGCGTTGCCCGACTGCAGGCGAGGTGGCCTGGTGGACAGCGAGGGTTTCAGGGTCTTTGAGTGCTGGTGCCATTTCTGCCTTCTCTTTGGCTGGGCAGTTTACTCACCATCTTCAAGATGACCCCTTGTGCTGCTTTGACCTGGAGCTCTCTGAGGGGTGTGGGATGTCACTGAGTGTCCGCCATGTGCAACGTGCTCATGTCTTGATGGGACAGAGTTGGTGGGAGTCCTTCCTCAGGTCTAGGGACATTATATTCTCATGACCCCAGGGCAGAAAAGGAGGCAGGGTGCAGGGGCCAGACTCCAGGCTTAGGAGGGAATTCAACTGAGCTTGCAGTTGCCGGGGAGGCCGGGTACTTTCCAATGGCTCTGCCTCTGTGGCCAGTAAACTCAGTGGAAAGGATATTAGTGATGGGTTATTTGATATCATAGCCATCCAGCTGATTCATGGAATGAATTTTTCTACCTGTCAACTGGTTGTTAGGGCTTAGTGTAGACTGAGCTCAACAGTTCTAGAGGGGAGACTTAGGCAGGGAACTATAATACAAATTGCAACACTTAATGATGTATTATTTTTCAATTTCCCTGTTGACAGTTAAAGAGCAAGGGCCAAATGGAATGTACTCTTTTAAATGGCAGCGTGGACACAGTGGGACTGTTGGAAAGCCATTAGTAGCCAAACCGGTTAATACCTGCCCAGGTAAATGCTCTCCATCACTGGCCCCTTTCCCCAGCTCAATTATTAAAGGATTAAAGGACTTCCCCAATGAACTCCCTTAAAAATTTAATGATGTGGAGTATCGCAGAGGCCGACCTGTTGCGGGGAAGTGATTTCAGCCTCGCCCGACGTTGCTGGTTAATGAGGAGAGAAGGTTCTGAAGCTCACGTTACCTGTGACGTCAGCGAAGCCCTGTGTCATGGAGCCCAGGGACCTCACGTCCCACACTCGTGCCAGGCTAGGACAAGGTGGAGGGAGTGCGTGTCCTGCTCCCTCTCAGGCCTGCGCAGTGGTTCAGGAGAAGCTGGCGGACATCTGTGTCCAGGGTGCTGTGTGGCGTGTGATGGTGCCGGAAGGCTGGTGGCTCCTCATCAGTCCCTGCAGTCTCCTGGACAGGCAGCACCTGCCTTGGGTTGTCCTTTTTTGGCCCGTGTGCACAGGGATGGGTACAGAGGCACCTGGTTCCCGTGACTGAGGGTGTGCGTACGTGGGCAGAGTCCAAGGTGCAGCTGTGGCACCCGCCATGTCTTCAGATGCGCCAGCACGAGGAATAAGTAACAGCTGGTCAGCCAGGAGCAAGCCTGTGCCCAAGGGCCTTGTTGGACAGGGAGCACCTGGAGCTGCAGGTCTGCAGTGGGTGGCAGCGGAGGGCAAGGGCATCATGGCTTGGTGCCTGGCACTTTCCAGAGAGGTGGCCTCTGTTATGCAGGGTCTGCAGTAAGAAGGATGCACCCCACTGACCAATGAGGTATTGGACTTCAAGGGTCACATCTGACTGAAAACTCTGCGTGGAGCAGGGTCTACTTGGTGTTTATTTCTTTTGTAAAGCCCATTCCTTACTTGGTTGTTTTAAAGTTTGAGTTCAGATTATCATCGTTTTCCACCTTCCCTTCTAAATGGTACACCAGGCTTGACTCAGTTTCTTTTTTCTGTGCTCTGAAATTAATTATTGTTTAATGATTGTTATGTTTGGCCCTAATCCTCAGTCTTTGTTTTGCGGTACTGGGTTTTGAGTAAAATCCAGGGTCATTTTACTGCCAAGCAACATCCTCAGCCCCTTTTTAAATTTTAAATTTTGAAACAGGGACTCGCTAAGTGGCCCAGCCTGGCCTTGAACTACCTCAGCCTCCCCAATGGCTGGGATTACAGGCGTGTGCCGCTGTGCCCGACTCCAGCCCTCAGCTTTGGTGGGTCTGAGGGATGAACTCTGCCGCATCCATCTTCATCCGTCGAAGATGTATTGAGTGCCTCGCACGTGCCAGACCAGGTGCTGGGAGGACAGCAGTGAGCCGTGACGCGGAGCCCAGGCCTCCTCCTCTGTGTTCTGGGGAGGAGAGACAGCACCAAGCAACGAGCGGCCTCTCACCCAGCTGGCCATGCTGGACCCTGCATGTGCGTACTCGGGGCCTCCGCACCCAGCTGACCCTGTCAGGGTGGCAGCTCCACCTGCACCCAGGTGCCCTTCCCAGCCATGATGGCCTCTGGCAGGTGCAGCTCTAATGGACCGTGCGCACCCGACAGGGAGCTGTGTGCGTGGTCTGCTGACTGGAGCATGGAGGTCTTGGTAGGTGCTGTGGGAGGCCTGGAGCCAGGGCCAGGGCAGGACGGGAGGGGGCGTCCTTGAAGGGTGTCGGAGGAGGGACTGTGGTACAGGGCACAGGCAGCCAGGCTGGTCTCCATGTGGGCCAGGTAATGGCCTCACTGCATTCACTAGAAGCTTCTCAGAAGCCAGAAGAGTAGAGGGTGGGCCCAGGAGTGGAGCACGGGAAAGTGCTATAGAGCTGGCCGGGCTCAGCGGCCACCCCTGTGATCCTGGCAACTCGGAGGCCCAGGCAGGAGGATGGCGAGTTCAGGGCCAGCCGGGCACTTAGCGAGACCCTGTCTCAGAGTAAAGAATGGAAAGGCCTGAGATGTGGCCTAGCTGAAGCGCCCGCCTGGGGTCAGTCCCAGTAACGCCCCGCCCTGCCCCTGCCTGTGCAGTAGAGCTGGCAACTGGGACTCACGCGGGGAAGAGGGCTT
>CM053410.1:89481631-89518923 GCA_028644305.1 Xerus rutilus
GAGGGACATTCCATACCCACTGGTAACACTAGCCAACAGCGTCTGCCCCAGCTTGTGAGCAGAGGGCTTCAAGCCCCAGAGGAGAGGAGAGCACAGGCCCTGTGTGCACTGACCTGGCTGAGTTTGCAGCACGGGCGGCCGGGCGGTGGCTCTGTCCTGGGTGATGCCTGGCTCGGAGACCTGGCAGGGAGCTTGGGAAGTGCGGGGAAATGAGATCCTGAAGGGAATCCCATTTCATTTCTTTTCTGCACTAGGATGATTTGCTTTGGGTTAATGAGTAAGCTGCCTCTCCTCCTGATTTTATGGTGTTATTATTAAATCATTTTTGCCTGAACAGAACCCTAAGGTGAACAGGATGTTGAAAAAGGGGACCTGGGCAGCTGTTGCGATAAGGGGGGTTCTTGTGAAAAGAAGTGGAGAGAAGGGGCTGGAGAGGAACCCGGGAGTCACCTCCACGCCCTCTGACCTGTGGGCAGGGAGAGGAGCGCTCAGCAGAGTGACTTAACCCCGTCTGTTTTGCTCCGTCTCTGCCTTGGGGTAACATCCCTGCCTTGCTTCAAGGTTTTATTGAGAAAAACACCCTGAATCATGTTGCTTTTGTGGCAACTATTAATTGCTTCCTGAATTTATACAGCATAAATAAAGTAGGTTGCCAGGGAGTGAATTACCCAGTGGATAAATGGTGGGTCATTAATGTAGCCTTGACCCCGAACCCAGAGGATGACGTGAGATCCGAGAGACCGCTCAAGAAATTTACCAGAACCCACTTCAGCTGGAGGTGATGTGTTTTAAATCCCCTGTAATGCATTGAGGGAATCAAATTAGATAATGGTTTGCAGAACTGTTCTCCTAGGCCCGCAGCCCTGTGTGGAAGGATTTTACCCTCTGACGCTCGTGCTTTGCGTTTGGGGCTGGGCCATGCGGCAGGGCTGCTTCCCCACTTGAAAGGCCGGAGGGCAGGCGCGCTGTGCCACCAGGGCTGATGGCTATTTTGTGTTAGTAAATCATTCCAACTTCTTCTCATTCTGAAACCCGAGATTCTCACACCAAGGGAGGGTGAATGCAGAGTGCAGTTGTGCACCCTGATGCCCTGTCCTCTCTCCTCCCCAGACATCAGGGTGTCATGGCTCAAGCATCCCGGAGCCGGCATAGTTGGAGTGTGTGTTTACCTGTACTTGGGGATAGTTACGTTGATGTGGCTTTAAAAAGAACTGGAACCACGTGGGGTTGCGTTCCTCTATCTGACGGGTTCCACGAAATCCGAGCGTCCCTAGCATGGCCAGAGCAGTTGACCTGGGCGGGCTCACCATGTGTGGCCGGGTTCCCAGGGCTGTGATGGGGGTCGGGTCAGTTCCCGCTCTCCGGCGCCGTCGGCCACTATCACACTGGTTTATGATCCTGGCAGGGCACTGGGCCTGACTTTGGTTTGTGTGCTTTTGTTTGTTGGTCTAAACCCGTTCTCTGAATCAGATCCTGGCAGTAGTGGGGCTCTCAGTCCCACCCAGGGTGGACGCTCTGCCCCAGCCCAGGTGCCCACAGGACCCAGGCTAGGTGCTGGCGCGGCCGAGTGACGTCAGCTGGGCTCCTCTTCGGCGTGTCCTGTGTCCTTCCAGTTTCTCTTGTGCTATGAAAGTACAAGTCCCTCTGGCTGCACAGCTGGCTTCACTGTCCTGGACGCAGGAGTCCAGGGGGTCCCGGCACGTGCATGCACACGAGGCCCAGGAAACAGGAAAGGTTCCTCCTCTGGCGCCCGCACTCCCAGCAGCCCCTGCGGAGGCTGTCCCCACCCTGCCGGGCATTCCCACGTGCCTCTGCAGCGCCCCCTACCTTCCCCTCCTGCCAGCCCCTCCCAGCCCCTTCTCTGCTCGTGCAGCAGTGGGGGCCATAGGCCTCCTGCCACCACGAGGCTGCTGGCTAGGGACCACGGTGCTCTGTCCCCAGGCCCTGAAGCAGCACACGGTACCCCGCCTCTCCTTTTGCCCTCACCCATCGGCGTCCCCACCGCTGGCCCTCAGCACAAGGTCTGTGGGCTGGGAAGGGGACAGATGTTCAGGACCCCACCCCTGCCAGCATCCACCTGTCTCCTTCAGGCCTGCCTGAGCTGTCACACCCCTGCACAGAGGCACAGTCGCAGGCTTGTGCGTACACACGACAGAAAATTGCCAACTGGGCCCCCCACTAAGCAGGAAGAGCCTTCTCCTGCTGTCAGGGGATGAAGTGCCCTGTGCTGGGCCTGGCCGATGGGTGTCCTTCTCCAGTCGCCTGACTGGCACTCTCCTGTGAGGTCACCGCAGGGCCTCCCTTGAGCAGTGCCCAGCTGCCTCCCGTGGCACTGTCCAGGTGCTGCTCTGCAGAGCGAGCCCTTCGGGCCACTAAGACCTCTGATTCAGAAGCTTGATCTGACGCGTGGTGCCAGGAGGGTGCCCCGCGAGTGCCGTTATAGGCATGGCTCGGCGAGGGTCAGCTCTCAGCTGCTGGGGTGCAGTTTCACGAGAGGGCAGGGTGTTCAGTGGGACCTGTGTCAGGAGCAGTTGACCTGTCCAGAGCCTCCAGGGGCCTCCTTCGTGGTTTTGTGGCGGCCCTGCTGGCTGAGGGGCCCAGATCTCCCCATGCCAGGGGTGGCGCCAGGTGGTAAAGGCTGCGCTGCCGTGCAGGTGGACGGGGAGCCGGGGAGGAGTTCTCACTGTCAGTCTCGGCTGAAGGGCCAGATGCAGGACTTGCTGGTTTCCACTTGCTGGCTCCTAAGCTGCTTCCGCGAGGCCAGTTACAGCTCTTAGCGCATACTTCAAGGCCAGTATTTGAAGCACAAAGCCATGCCAGGTTTCTTGCAGTTTCTTGCATCTTGTGCTGATGTGCCAGGGGCTCTCAACCAAGGCTGCAGTGGGTAGAGGTGAAAGGAAGGGCCCCCCTCAGTGCCTCAGGTTAGCACGTGGGTGCAGCTGGCTCAAAGAAGGGCCTGGAGTTGTGGCATGGTCTCTGTTGACACCTTTTCCTGAACATAAGGCAGAATGACAGGGAGGGACAAAGAAAGGGTCAGGCCTGGAGGAGCAGGATGAATGGATGAGCCCAGTCTCCTTGGGCTGTGGACAGACAGTGGAGCTCTGGCTGCCCGTTCTCACGCAGGGGGTCTGATCAGCCACCCAGCCTGAGCGTGGGTATCAGGCAGGGGAGCCAGGTGGGTCGCCAGGCTGTGGTAGGGTGGCCTGCAGTCACTGTGCTCCTGGCTGACGAGAGGGGGATGCCCTTGACTGCTGCCTGGACCGTGCCACCCAGCTTCCGGCCATCTCAGGCCATCTCGGAATGACTAGTGCTCCTGACGCACCAAGGCAACAGCCTGGCCCCTGCAGAGAGGAGGCTCAGTGGTGCCTGAGGGGAGGCAGGCGGGGTCCAGGACGTCTTGTGGGTCTGGAAACAACACCAGCTCTGTTCGATCCTTCCAAACGCAGAGACAAAATGAAAGAGAGCAGGGAGAAGCCGCAGAATGAGAGGCTAAAGGCAAAATCGTAAGATGTTGAAAGAAAGAGCGTTTTTAAAGGTAGAGGAAACGCCAGAGGTGGCATGAGAAGTGCTGTGCCCTCTGCTGCCAGGTCTGCAGGAGAGGGTGGCCTGGGAGGTTCCGCTGCACACCTGGAGGTGCTGTGCACAAAGCGCGGGAGAGCCTGGTTGCCTGGCCATGGCGTGGCGTGCTGGGGGTCCCAGGCCGAGGCAGGAGGCGCTCCTGGGCCCAGTGCCTGATTCACTCTGCAGCTCAGAGTGGGTGTGGGACGCTGTCCTGCAGCCTGCAGCACCATCTCCCCACAGGGCTGGGACAGCACGTGCTGCTCAGGGAGGTGTCGGCTTTGGGGAGCTTTGCTGCCTCCCTGGGGAGCTGGCTTAGTGGGCCTCCCTGTTTGCTGCTGACTCTCCTCCACATGGTGTGTGGGGGCTGTCCTGTTGTCCCCAGCCTCTCGCTCATCCCCATGAGCTCAAGCCAGCCAGCTCAGTCCTGATTAGAGGGCAGCTTGGAGACAGCAGCCAAAGAATGGTGCCAGATTTTACCTCCAAGGACTGAGGGGGAAACGTTGAGAATGTGTGCAGAGGGCTTTCCCAGCTGCTGTGTGGGCCTGGGCCTGCCCCTGGGTGCCCTGTCCAGTGCTCCCCTGTGAGAGGCATCGGGAGGGGTGAGGGAACCAGAGTGTGGTTGAAGTTACTCTCTGGCTCCCTCCCATTTGTCTCTTCATCAGAAGCCGTAGCTGCATCTGTGTCTCTTGCTCTCTCTGGGCTCTGGTGACTCCCTGCCCTGTGTCTTCGGGCCCAGGTACCATACCACTGCTTTCTTTAAACCCTCCCCATGCTGTTAGAAGCTTTCTCTGCTGCTTGATCTAAGCTGCCACCACGGAAAAGGAGGAGGGAGGGGTTGTGCCTGACCACGTGTGACATCAGTCATTGGTTTCCATGTAGGACTCAGGACACTGGCTTGTTCTAAACGAAGACCTCAAAATGGGTGGGGTACGACCTGGGAGAAGGGTGGCTGGAGTTTAGGATGTGTGCCTATGATGTGAATCAGGTAGGCTGTAAGACTGAGACAGGGCCAATGTCTTGTTTTAACCCTTTACTGATCCCACTTGAACATCTTAATAATTTTATATGAAAGACTATAATTCTTTTTTGTGAATAAGGGGCCTATGTTTTCAGTTTGTCTTTGTGCTGCATACTTATAATCTGTGCTGGTCCTGCTGGGATGAGAGGTGGATTCTGCGTTGCCTCTGCATGGTGTGGCTGGGTATGGCACATTCCTCCAGGAGGTGAAGGATGGGCTGTTCCTCTACCCCTGGTGCTGGACCTGTTTGTGTGAGCTGAAGAGCTAATTGCTGAAAAGTAGTTCCTTTGCATCCAGTCAGCTCTCTTTCCTCCCCCTAGAAGTCTAAGTATGAATTGCTTTTCCTCATTGCCCTGTAACAAGCCAACCCCAAAGTCAGAGACAGGGGACTCTGCAGCATTTGTTCTGCTGGTGAATCTGCAGCTTGGGCAGGGCTCAGCAAGGGCGGCTTATTGCTGAGTGCAGGGTGGGCTAGGACGGCTCAGCAGGGAGGGAGGGTCTCTTTCTGGGTTGGCTGTGCCTGTGGCTGTGGGTTGGTTCTGGCTCTTGCCTGGGAGCTCAGCCAGGCTGTCAGTGAGGGGTGCTCTTGCTTCTGCTCCCATGCCCATTAGGCTTACTTGGGCTTCCTCACAGCATGGTGGCTGGATTCCCAGCATATGTGATCCCAGAGGCAGGAAGAGGAACTGTAGGCTACTTAGCCCTGGTCTGCAGACCGCTCAGTGTGGCTCACTGTCTTTCCCACTGTCACAGAGCCCACCCAAAGCCCCAGCTCTTCCAACCTCCACAATACGCATACCTGCTTTGTGTGAACAGATAAAGACCGCTGTGCGGTGGAATCGTTCTCAGAGAAGGAGCTTGGCCCCTGGTTTTCTGGACTGTGCTATGCTGTGTCCATTCCCTGTGGAGCCATCCAGTGACCAGCAGCAGCTCCTCTCTCTGCCTGGCCTCAGCTCGGCTCAGCAGAAGGATCCTGAGGCTGGGTCTCAGTCAGCCTTGCCTCACTGTGACAGAGCACCTGACAACATCTTAGAGCAGGGCCAGTGTTTGGGCACGTGGCCTTGGAGGTTTAGTCCAGGGTCGGCCGACTCCATTGCTGTGGGCCTGAGTGGGGAGAATGTTGTGGTGGAAGGGTGCATGGAGGATCACGGCTCACCTCATGGTGGCCAGGAAGAAGAGAGAGGGAAAGAGAAGGGGCCACAGGGAAGACGCGCCTTCCAGGGCAGCCCCAGCACCACCCCCTCAGCCACATCCCACCTGCCCAGTCACCACCCAAGTGGCCTGACTAGGTGACAGCTCCCTCAGTCCAGTCACTTCACCTCTGAACCTTCCTGCACTAACACAGGGCCTGTGGGGGACACCTCACGTCCCAACCATAACAGGAGACGCCACAATGCTCTTGTAAAATGCTGAAGCAGAGGCGAAACATGTAGAAAACAAAGGAGAACAACCTCTCCACTACAACACAAGGGGTTCTCGTCTCGTCTGGTTGATGGGGTGGCATCAGGATGTATTGTCCATGGCCTGGAGGCAGAGGGCAGCTCAGAACTGCCTGCGGCAGGGGCCTCAAGATGTGGTTAGGATGGAAGTTTCCTGAGGACCCTCAGTCTTGAGCACACCATGCCCAGTGTCCTCTGGGATGCTCCCAGGGGACTTGCCTCTGCACAGCCCCTACAGGTCTGCAGGTCAGGGCTCGCGGGCTCAGGGTGATGGCCTCAGGCTTGAGTGACAGTCCTGGGAAGCAGGCCGGCAAGCCTGAGGTTTGGAGTGGGGAGCCCTTTGGAGTGGTCTCACAGGCCTTTGGGGGCTCCTGGGCTGCAGCTGGGCAGAGCCTGTGCAGGCCACCATGTGGGACAGGCAGGTGCTGAGGCACAGTGCCCCTGCCACTGCTCTCCTAGGTGGGAGCAGACGGGCTTGGGGGCGTCCGATGGCCTGGGGTCCAGCCAAGGAGCGGGCCTTCTTGCCACAGAGCCCACACAAACCCCGGCACATGGCACAGGATGACAGCCCAGGGGTCTTTAGACATAATCATGAACCACCTTCATGTGAAGGGTCACTTCAGGCCCTGTGCCCACCAGTTTGAAAAACCCCTATGACAGATGCAGTGACTCTGATGCTGAACCCAGTCAGGCATTCCTGGGGATGAGGACAGGGCCCTGGGGAAAGAAAGAAACGTGAATTCTACGGATGGGAATGCTCAATTTTGGGGTTCCTTTATGTCTGCGACTGCTAAGAGCCAAGCAGTTGGCGGTCAGAGCAGAAGCCTGCTCAGATCTGGGCCTTCTAGCGAGAGCTGCCCTCCTGCAGCTTAGCTAGTCAACGGGGTGGGCGTAGCTGTCGGACACTGTCCAGACGCGGCTCGCTTTCCTGGGGCCTGTGTGCAGGGCCTGCCTGCTGGGTTGCAAGCGACCCATGGCAGTGGCCAGCTCTCTGGACTCTGGCTCTGTGGCCACCACGTGCCTCCTAGCCACGCTGGGCACCATACCCACATAGCTCCCCAAATCATCCATGACAATAAGACAAGACCACACGCAGGGGCAGGGAGAAGGGGAGGGAGAACGGAGCTGGGGCACAGGTGCACCTGCCCCCTGGGTTGGGACCCTTGCCGATCACTCCTTCTGCCTAGAGAGGCCAGTCTGCCGCATTTCTATTCTCTCCGGAGGTTGTGCAGACCTAGCTGTGGCACATGCTCCTTCCTGACCGCTCCATCGAGGTGTCCTGGGCTCTTGGCCATGCCAGCCTTCCTGACCCACAGGAGGGCTTCCTGTTGGGAGCTGAGGGGCTTCTCCCGCCTCCCCTGCATGCTTGGGGATGGTGTCCCACCTATCCCGGGGAGCGTCTGAGGGGAAGGTCTGAAGTTAGGAAGCCTGAGGAGAGCAAACCTGGGGCAGAGAGGAAACGTCCATGTGGCCCATCGCTGTGAAAGCTGGGACGGCCTGAGGCTGCTGGGGCATCGAGGGAGCAGCTCTGAGCAAGCGACTGTCCGTGTGAGTGGCAGGCGTCTTTCCAACTTCCTCTGGGCCATGAGTCGGGGCGCCTTCTTTCTGGGACCTTGTAGTGGGGTGACTTTAAGAGAGGTTGTGCTGCTGTGATTGGGTCTGGCCAGGACTAGCCTGCCAAGGAGCTCCGAACTCTGGAGGAGATGGAGGTTTTCTTGGGTCACGGGGCGTGGATGGTTCCATGGTCGTCCTGATCACCCAGCAATGCCAGGTCCCCAGTGGTGTTTGCATCCCTGCCTGGAGGAGCTGCTGAGAGTTGAGTGGGGGGTGTGTGGATCACCCTGTGGACGGACCGTGGAAGCCAAGCCCGTGGGAAGGCCTGGGGAGCTTCCTGGAGGAAGGGCAGGGCTGCAGGCAGTTCCTGAAGAGGAGGCCGGGGAAGGTCCCAGATGCCCTTGTGTCTTGCATCTTGGATGGGAGGTAACAGATGAGCTGAGAGTCTGCCCTCAGCCCTCACCAGGACTTGCTCGGTTTTGCCACTGGCGGCTCTTGCTAGGCAGAGGTGCCTTCCCTGCCAGGTTTTTGTTATTAAAGTTGATCCCATGTATCAGAAAGTGGAAAGCAGGCCTTGGAAATCGGCATCCGAGTGGGATTCCAGGCCGGCTCGGCAGCAGCGTGTGCCAAGGGCTGGGGGTGGGGTGCGTGCCGCAGGCTCTCCTCGGCATCCAGGAGTGAGCCCCCGATCACTCACCCTGTCAGGGCACCTCGGTGGTAATCACTTCCAAATGGTGCGGGGTGGGGGGCTCCCTCCAATCACCCGAGGAATGTCTTGACTCAGGGCGGAAAGGGAGGTTTTCCATAAGCATCTCCTCTTTCCAGAGGGGACCAGCGGTAGAATGTGAGACGCCCCTGCGCCTCTCAGCATCATCTATAACAATGTCTGTGTCCACAGAGTGGAGGGGGCGGGGAGCGTGATGCGGGGAGCGTCAGGTCCCTCGGCTGGCTCGAGGGCTTCGGGAGGCGCGGCACCCCCTGCAACCACCGTGGCCTCCCCAGCGGCTCCTGAGGCAGAGACTCCGCCGCACAGAGACGCTGCGCCTCGGTTTGCCTGGAGCTCCCTGAGTTCAGAGCTTGGCAGCTGTTTCTCACCGCAGCTCCTGGTGCTTCCATTTGCAGATGAACCTGAGTCTGGTGAGGCGGGCGTGCTTGGTCACGGTTCCTGTGTAGGTGTCCTGACCTTTTCAGGGTGTGCTTGCTGTCCTCCCTGGTGTCCAGTTCCAGAGGGCTGGCTCTGGATTCCTTCAGGTCCAATGGGTGTTCAGTGGGCCATGGAGTGGCCTCCAGTACAGGGCATGTTGAAGGCGACCGCATCTGTGTCTGGATCAGCCCTGGACTAACAATTCCTATGAAACACTGACTGGTTTTCCCTCAGAACCATTTCTCCCATTCAGTTCCTTTCCTTTCCCCCTCTCTTCCACGGCATCAGGCTCCAGAAGGCTGTCGCTGGCTGCTTGAGCTCCTGAGTGGCTATGACTCAGCCTTTATGGAACTGTGAAGGAAGGTGAGGCAGCCTTCTTAACGCAACTCGGAGGCCTTTTGGCTGAAAGCTAGCTTCAGATGCGTTGTTGCTTGGGAACTACGTGCATCCAAAGCCTGAGTCCAGGTGCATTAAACACGGTGTCCACACGTGGTTCCTGCTGACTGGCAGTGCTACCTTGGGCCAGGCTGCCAAGGGTGGGATTTCCTGGAGGTGCGTGCAGAAGGCCAGGCCTGGCGGACCTGGGTTAGGGAGGCCATCTCGTGGCAAACACATGGAGCTGACGTGAGACATTAAGGTCTGGAGGTCATGGTCATTCAGCTGCGTCTGGAGAGCACACGCCCATGCCCGTGGCATAGCATGGCTGATGGCTGGGGTGGGGTTGCTGCTCTTCATGCTGCCCGTGCACAGGCCCATTTGTAGCTACACACTCTCTCATTGGCCTTGGAATTGCTCAAAACAGGACCCGCCCCCCCAATCTGGCACCTTGACTACCCAGAATTCTTGTGGAATATTCGCCAGCTTTTCTGGATAACAAATATGTGTAAGATTTAAGCCTGTAATTACAGCTACTTGAGAGACTAAGGCAAGAGGATCACAAGTTCAAGGCTAGCCTGGGCAACCTAGCAAGATTGTGTCTTAAAAATAAAAAGGGTTGTGGGTGTGGCTCTGTGATAGAGTGACCTGGGTTCAATCCCCGGCCCTCCAGTACCACAAAAGCCAAAACCAAAAACAGAAGACTTAAGCATTTTCACAACTGGTTGTGCGAGGTTTGGATGGATGAGTTGTGAAGGCCAAAGATGTGATTGGATTGGTTTTCACCCTGGCTGGTACTCCCCTCACTCCTGGCCTCCTCCTCTCGGCTCCCTCTGGCGTCCTTCCTGCACCCAGAGCTGTGCCCTGCAGCCCTTCCATGCTATTCTGTGAACCATGTCCTGCCACCTCCTCACTCTCCTTTCTGGGGCGAGAAGGGAAGTCTGGCCTGCTGGGCCCTTGCTGCCCTGTTCCCTGCATGGGCTGTGGGAGTTCTCAGGGCCGCCGTCTCCTGCTGTGGGCATGAAGAGGAGGGCTGCGGGCCCCATCTCCTGTCCACCACCCCACTCTGCCTGCTGGCTGGGCACGAGGAGGAGAAGCAGGGAGGCTGCACAGCCCACGCACTTCCAGTAACGACCAGAAGTCAGATTGCAAATGTGTCATTGCCTGCAAGGATCAGGACCACATACCAGATGTGCGTTGGTGTGAGAGCTGGGACTCAGGGCTGATGGCCTATGGGAAGGTGTCATCACTGTGTGCTACAGATAAATGGAGGAAGAACAAGCTGTCAATCAAGTGGCATTCATGAGAATGTATCAGTTAGTGTTTGCCACATGAGTGCTGTGTAACAAAGCATCCCAGAACTTGGGCTGGAAACACTGAGCATGTTTTCTCACTCCTGGGGCTCTGATGGGCAGGGCAGCTCTGTCTCAGGATCACCTGGAGTTGGCTCTAGCCTTCAGCTGTGAATGTGGGTCTAATCGACACTCCTGGGTCAGCAGCCTCTTAGACATGCTCTCATGGAGAATGATGGAAGTCAAACCACACACTCACATTTACCCACATTCTGTTGCCCAAACAAGTCATATGGTGAAGTCCTTTGTCACAGGAGCAGGAAAATTTACGCTACATCAAGGGAAGTGGTGGGACAGGGGAACATCGAGTGGTCAGGCGATGTACCTCTGGGGCCCTGTCCTTGCTGGGGGCAGTGTGTCTGTGAGTTGATCAGCCCAGTTACCTGGGCAGCATGCTGTCCAGCTCCGTCGCTTCTTCCCCAGAGACCAGTCAGCGCCGCTGTCTCTCCTTCCCTTGTCTTTCCTTCCATGGCACTGACTGTGTGCTGGACACCAGGAACACACACAAAGAAAGAGGCACCGCTTGTTCTCAGAGGACCCTTGCTCTGGAGGGCCCCACAAACAAGGAATCAGACCATGGTGCTGTGGGCTGGCCAGTGTAGGGCAGAGTGGTGTGCAGGTGCACCCAGGGAGGGAAGGGCATGGCCCAGAGCAGGCGATGGGGAGCAGACTGGCAGACAGGGAGGGCAAGACTCCCGGCTGGCGGGACAGCATGTCAGGGGGAGAAGACGGGTGCTGAGGAGACAGTTCACTTCACCAGATCGTGGAGGCAGGGCAGGGACTGGCAGGTGATGGGGGGGTCAGTGGGGTCAGGTCCTAGAGAGCCCTGGATCTCCTGCAAGGAGCTTGGATCTGGGGGTCTTGAAGACGTTTTCAGCAGCAGCTATGTGATGAGGTCCACACTGCATTTCTGTGGGAGTATAACCATGTGCAGTCAACTCTTAATCATCTGGGTTGAAGGAATAGAAAAAGGCACAGACCCGATAATAAGTAATTTCCAAACCAGTCCTGTGTGCCCTGGTGACCAAGTTTAGAGACAGCCTATGTCGGGTGAAGTGGTCCCCGAGTGTGTTCTGAGAGACGGCTGAATGGACTCTCATGATTATCGAGTCCCTTTTCTTTTCTGAGACTGGACCATACTCTTGGTGCAGTTCTGGGAGAGGGAGAGGCTAAAGTTTACACGGCACTTGCCCTGACCAGGCGCATGCAGTGCCCCTCCCGACCCCGTGAGGTGGGTTCTGTTCCTCCCCGAACCGAGGCCTTGAGACAGTAAGTGAGAGGTTTCCCAGGGCCCCACTGGTACAGAGCAGCCTGGCACCCCCCTCGGTCCTGAGCACCTCCAGAACTGGCTGTAGACCAGCGTGGGGTATAGTGGCCTTGGGGCCTCCTCCCTCCAGGCCTGCGCTCCCTGCAGTTTGGATGTAGAGTGTCATGTGCTTTGCATTTTAAAACGACTTCTCACCTGGGATCATTTCACCCACATGTGGGCAGAATGGCCCACGAGGATGAGGGAAGAGCTGTGCTCCTGCCTTGAGTCCCCCAGCTCCATGCCTTGGACTGGGCTGTTGTAGGAGTCCTCAGGGCAGAGGGTCTTCAGGTCTGTGGGGGCCTGCATGGGGGAGTGGCGTCCTTCTTGGTCCTGCCCTGGCCCAGTCCCCTCTGGATTGGCTGCTTCCCACCATGCATTGCTCCCTGGACCCCAGGCCCAGTGGTCTCGTGAAGAATAGCCTTCTGCAGACACAGGCAATGCCTGGAGGAGCAAGTCATCGGGTGGCCGGAGCCAAGTCCGTGACCAGCGTGATCCCGAGGGGCAGCCTTTGTGGTTTCTTGGCCACTCTTCCAGCCGAGGAATGTGCTTCCCCCTTCTCGTCTGTCCTGCATGTCTGTGAACTTTGACGAGGATCCCTGGGCAACCCAGAGCACCAGGGTGGGTACAGGCCAGCCAGCCAGCCAGCCATGCCCGGCCCCGGCACGTTCGGGTGACTCAGATGCCGCTTGCGAGCTGCAGGGAGGAGGGCCCATCTGTGGGCACCTGCAGCAGGACCGCCACTGGCTGGGGAGTGCGGGGTGCCGGGTGGCCCCGTTCCATGTGTTATCTTGGCCCACGGGGGGTCTCACTAGCTGCACATCCTGGACTGGGACCAACAAGCGTGAGAATGTTAGGTCCTCTTCCTCCTCAAAGCCTGAGCAGTCTCGAGAGTTCCATCATCATTACTTATCCTTTTTCATTCCAAAGACGATTTGGGGCCATTTACTCAGAACATGGATGGCAACGAGACGATTCCACAGGGATAGAGGGATGAGGGGAGGTGGCCCAGGGTGGGTGCGGACCAGGACGTGCTCCGAGGCACCAGCCGGGCCTGGAGTGGAGCGTGGAGCCCAGGCCCGGTACCCTGGAAGCCTGCCCGTGCGGCCCCGGAGTGACTGTCCCAGAGTCACTACTAGCTCAGCAGACGGGCCTCGTCCAGCCACCTGGCCCGAATTCAGTGTTGCTGCGGGGCCGTCGTGGTGCACAGGTGGGCCAGAGGGCATCACTGGGGGCAGAAGTGGACGCCGAGCAACATGGTCCAGGGCAGCCAGGCGAGAGGACAGGTTCCCATAGCTGCCGTATCGGCGTCACCAGGGGCACCCCTTGGCGCAGAGGAGGGAGAGTGGAAGGGTGTCTGGGACCCGGCTCTGTGTGGCCCTGGGAAAGTCCCTCAGCTGTGCTTGGGCCTTGCACTTCCCCGCTGCACAGAGAGAGGTGGTGGTGTCCTGAAGGCCCTTTGTCACCTCACAAAGCAGGATGTCATGATTTGGATGTGGTGTCCCCCAAAATCCCACGTGTGAGACAGTGAAGGTGTGGAGGAGAAACGTGGACCATGGCGTCACCTAATCAATGAGTTAGGCCCCATGGGATGGGCTGTGTGGCGGCTGGAGGCAGTGGGGTGTGGCTGGAGGGAGCGGTTCTTCCGGGGCCTGGCTGTGGGGTATGCATTTTGTATCTGGAGAGTGGGCTCTATCTCTGCTGTCTGATGGTCATGGGAGCTGCTTCCCTCGGCCACACTCTTCCGCCATGATGTCCTGCCTCACCTCGAGCCCCGAGGAGAGAAGCTGCTGTCTGTGGATTGAGATCTCTGAAACTGTGAGCTCGCAAGTAAACTTTCCTTCCCTACAGTTGTGCTGGGCGGATTGTTTGGTGCCAGCAGTGAAAAAGCTACCTAAAACAGCACTTCACCAGACCAGGGAGTGGCTCTGCAGGGCACTTTGCTTGGCCATCGTGAGCACAGAGGAGGGAGAGCCCCAGGGTGTGCGCCGTCTCACGACCTGTGGCTCACGACCCGTGGCGTGGCTCTGATCTTGCGTACGTGCGTCGGGGACCCTGGCTGCCGTTTTTGACACTGGAGCAGCATATTTAGCGCTGTGCTCCTGCTTTCCCCCGACGCTGCGCTCTCTCAGCGTGGCCGCCTGTCCGTGTGGACAGGGCGGAGGGCACTCCTTAGCAGGGGCGTGGAGGAGCAGGAGCGTTAGCTTGGTAGGAAGCAGGGTGTTTTCTAGCTCTTCTCCTTTGGTTCTAAGTAAACGTCAGGTCTAACGGAAGTCAGAGTGTCACAGTATTGAGCTGGCGAGAGAGCGTGTTGGGGTGTTACCTTGGACTTGGGCGAGACTGGGGTGACCCGGTGCTATGTGGGGAGTTGGCTGTGCCAGGTGGATGCCAGGCAGGTGGGGTAACACCCGGCAGACCCAGAACCCTAGAGAGTCCACTCGTTGAAGGAAGGGATATTAAAACGGACCTTGGGGCTTCCACAGATGGCACAGTGTAGCTGCCCACAGCTTCTCGCGGGGTCTGGAAGCAGGTCAAGCCAGTCCCAGGGCTGGTGATTTTGAGACAGAGTCATGCATATTTGCACAGTGGGCAGTGAGGAGAATTCGCTTGATTTCATGTACAGGAAGCAGATATCTGGGCTCCATTCCATTAGAGATCAGCCTGCTGCTGTCCCAGTGCCCCTCCAGGTCCCTAGTTCCTAGGTACGGCCCTGAGTCCCTGCAGCTCAGCTCCCCAGGGTGCTGGGTCCCTCTGCACCGTACCTGGGTCACAAGCATCCTGGGAATCATGGGTGAGGAGAGGCAGGAAGAGGAAGGGGAGGGAGTGTGGGCATTTCTACAATATTATATACAAGTACTCTGCAAACAACATGCAAATTAAAACAGCGTTCTAGCTGAGCAAAGGGGATGCAAATTTGCTTTTAATTTCTCTTCCATGCAGTTGGAAGTGCTGCCAAGGCACCCAGGGAGCGGACGTAGGGGGCAGGGAGGCAGGGAGCTCAGGGAGAAGCTGAGGCTGCTTTGCGGTCAGTTATGGACCTGACAGTGGGTCTTCCTGTGCGTGAAGCGCTGCTCCCTGGAGGAGAGCTGACGAGAACCACTCTCACTCTGGAGTTTTCTCTGCACTTAGGAACTAGGAGGCTCGGCAGACAGGAGAAGGTGCTTAACCTGGGTCAGTGGGAAGCTTTGAGAGGAGGGAGGAGGAGCTGGGCTGCTGCGGGGAAGGCCTTGGAAGCTGCCCTCATCCAAGCGAAGGGTGGAGAGGTCCTTTCTGTAGGCGGATGGGTGAAGCAGACAGGTCGCACGTCAGATCAAAGGCTGTGAGCATGTTCTAGTTGATGGTGGGCTCTGGCAGCTCCAGTGACAATTAGGTACCTGAGTCAGCAGACAGGTGTGGGGGTCCAGGCCCGAGGAGGAGCCTCCTGACCCAGGTGTGCTCCACCACTGAAGGTTCTGAGGTCGCCAGCCCTGGGGTCTGAACCAGCCACCTGACGATTGGGCTGGGCAAGGCCTTACATCTCCCTGCCTGAGGGAGAGTCAGAGGTGCAAGGGGGATTTGGGGGATGATGTTGGAAGACCACCCCCACGTCTTGCAAGTTGCTAATAGACAAGTTCCTGAAACACCATTCTTTTTCTTTTTGGGGGGTGTGTTCCTTAGTTGCGCTGTTACCTGTTATATATGCAGGAGCTCCAAGAAAGAAATATGTTTTAACGTCCTGAAACTGAATTATTAAACGGGGATTAACTCGGTGTTGACTTTTCTTCATGACTGATTTGCAGCATAAACTGGGTTTAAGGCATCTTTTGCTAACCCTTCTGGATTTTCGCAGAGCGCATGGGATGAGCCGTTCGTTAAAGATCCCATGCTCATGTTATTTGTGTAGGCTTTATGCCCTTTTCTGTTTTCCTCCCCTTTTATTCAATAATGATATCTTTCAGGCAGAAAATACCTTCTGACCTGTGGCATTAAGGGCTTCCTGTGGTGGAAAGCGTGGCCTGGTGGCAGCGCCTGGGCAGGAACTGAGGACTGGCCCCCTCCTCCCGAGATGGCCATGCGGCTGGCCTGGCCTAGGATAGGGTGGAGGCTGGGTTCCATGTTGGCAAAGGCTTCCCGGAGCTGCTGCGGAGGCCGGCTCCACCCACAGGGGAGCTCACCTCTGCACCTTGCTCCTCAGTGCCGAGAGACCTAGTCTGATGCCAGGTCTACCCAGACCAATCCAGCCAGAATCTCCAGGAGTGCAGTCCTACCTCTGTTTAGAACTCCCCCAGCTGCTGGCTTGGAGAGCCTTTGTTTCAGACTCTGAAGGACAGACATTTCCAGCACCTGGGTGGGCACAAGGGCAGCAGCAGGCAGGGTCTGAGTGAGTAGAGGTGGAGACTGGGAGCTCTCCATGTTCACTCACTCAATGACTAGTGTGTTCCAAGCACCATGCTGGGTGCTGGGTGCTGGGTGCTCTTTGCAGTTGGACGGGGCAACAGACAGAACATGCACTGCAGCTGAGCTCACACGGGAGCCCTACAGGTGGATGCAGACCTCTCTCACTTCTGAGCCACCAGCAGGGTGCGTTGCAAATGCAGACTGTGTAACTGGCTCTATCAAGTCCACCCTTGGTCCCCACAGTAGTGGAGAGGAGGTGGATGCTCTTCAAAGCAAAAACAAATGCTTGAAGACACGTCACCTGCAACAGCAGCCTGCTCAGAGCCCTGTTCTTGAAGCACCTACTCCTTCACACAGGGAGGTGCAGGGCCGGGAGCCCATCCCACACCTCTGGGCAGTGTCAGCTGGCCGGGCAGCTGGTGCTCACGTATGCTGGGGGTCTAGGGAGCTGCCTGCAGACAGCCCAGGGAGAAACCATGCTCAATGGAGACGGGCAGCTTAGCTGCCGTGGCGGTCTTTAGAACCGGCTTCCTAAGAACAGGCCCTCCTGTGGGCCACCTGGCACCCTGCAGGATATGCTGTCTCCCCCTTGAGATGCGAGTTCCAGTGTGCGTGGGGGACTCTCCACTGCCCTCTCCCGTGGCTGCTGCCCACTCCTCAGGCCCAGCGAGTGCCTGTCTGGCAGGAGCTCTCCCCCGCCTCCATGCATTTCCCCGTCCTCCCTGGTGGACGGACTCTGAGAGGCGGACTCAGGCCAGGCCCTTTTCAGGGAGACTTCACCTCAGCTGAGACTTGCACTTTGAGAGCCTCTTCTGTAAGTCTGGGGCTCACTGTTTCTCCTGTCTTTTGAAGAGGATGGTGTCTGAGGACGAGCGTGGTTTGGCTGGGAGGAGGAGGAGGTTGAGAAGAATGGCAGGCTCAACTCCCTGCTTTCCATCTGGGCATGACCTTGAGCAGGGCAGCTAATCCAGATGCCCCCCCTGCTGTAAGGGTTTCCGGTGTTCCGGCAACCCTTTTCTGGCTAAAGAAATACTTAGAGCAAGGGAGGAATAAATGTGCCACGTCCTGTCCTGCGGCTCAGGGCGGCACCCAAGCCCGGAGCACAGATTCTGGGCCCATCTGTTGGACTGGCTCCTGGCAGCGACCTGAACTGCATGTTTATCTGCTCCCCTGGCCGCCCCTGGGAAGGCAGTTTGTTCCTGGGAGAGACCTGCCAGGTGGAGGATCCTCTAGATCAGCAGGAATACCCACACCTGTCTGTGGCGGGCTGGATAGCCACTGTCTCACCTTCTCTCTTGAGACGTGGAAGTCCTCCACTTGTACACACAAGTGTGGATTTTCCAGCACAAACTGGTCACGCACTTTGATCTGGGTGAGAGTTTTTTCCATGGGTGCCCTTTCCCTTTAGGAGGCTGAGGACTGGGGAGAAAACAAACCCTTAAGCTTATGGAGGCAATGTCACTAGGTTATTTCTCTTTAAAAATGATTATATCTGATATCAAGGGAGTACTCATTCATTATAGCCAATTTGAAACATGAAAAATCATAAAGAAGAAACAAAAATCATTTGTCATCTCATCATCCAGAATGGTCACTGGTGATGTGGTGGCACCTAGCCCCTTGTTTTCTTTTCCTGCCCATGTGTTTTATAGGGATTGCCCTGTACATCTTGTTTTGCAATCTCTTCTGCACTTAGCCATCCATCATGCACACTTGCCTATGTCATCGAAAGCCTTGAGGTTTCCGACACAGTCTGAATGCTTAATGGGACTGGCACATCACCCAGGTGCTGGACATCAGCCCTCCTTTTTTCTTTAGGGATTTATCAATGAAATGCACAGACGGACTTCAGACAGACGCCAGGCATCTCTATGTAGATGGTTGTGTACATTTGATTTTTATGGGGAGAAGGACCACAGCTTTTATCAGACACTCAAAGGCCACTACTTAGGTCCATGATGGGTAGGAAATCTGCTAAATTTAAATTCCTAGATGAGAAATGGCTGGGTTTAAAGAATCTATTCATTTCTGAGGGTTTTGACATTGCCAGGTTTTCCTCCCAGAGGGGCTGTGGCCATTTACATTGCCACCAGCACCAGCTTGGGTCCTGTTCCCCTGTCCCCTGGTCAGCATTGTCCAGCCATGGCCATCTCCAGGCATCTCCTCTTTACATTCATCTCCAAGCTCTTCCCGGCTCAGCCCCTCAGGCAGCATGGAGTTGGCACTGTGGTCGGGGTCACAGCCGCCTGGAGACCCTGCAGGGCTACCGTGAGGTTCCGCCCCAACAGCCTGGGGCTGTGGCTGCCGCAGCGTTTGTCCTGGTCAGTGCAGACACTCCCCTTGCTGGTTGGACAGTGGACAGTTAGGAGGCAGTTGCCAGGCTCGGCTGTGGCTCCACTGGGTGTCTGTGCTTCTGGCTGTGGCTGCACAGGTGTGTGAGCAGGCCTCTGCCGCAGCTCCATCATCTGCAGAACAGAGATCTCACCGTGCCCATCCCTTTCACCTGGCCCCCGGGAGGCACTTAGTGTCCAGCACAGTGGTTGGGATGCTTCGTCCCCCGGTCTCCTGGGTTGAAATCCCAGCCACAGTGGAAGGTGTTTCGGTCCCAAGGGCTCCACCCTCACCAGTGGGACTGTGCTGCATGAATGAGGCCCGTGGGGCTGGCCATCCCTCCCCCTGTGGAGAACACAAGGAGGTGCTGCTCCCGAGCCAGAAGCAGAGCCCGTGACACAGCCCTCTGTCCTGGCCTGGGCTTTCCAGCCCCGGAGCTGAGAAGCCTGCGTGCTGAGAGTCGCTGGTAGGAGAGGGTCTGCACAGGGACCTGGGAGGCGGGTGGTGCCCCACGGGGCAGCGTCATTGTGGCCTTTCTGCCCTCTGAGCTGTGATGCTGAGAATCGTGCCTCAGTGGCAACGGCACCACCTTCCTTACCCTCCTCCCTGTGCACACGAGCTGAGAGGAGTGGCCGTGTGACATGCTTGTGGGGACAGGAACACCACCTGGTTCAGAGGGTCATCTTGAGGACCAGCTCTGTATGTGGACGCTGTTCGGTGGTAACAGAGCTCATACATTCACCCAGTGGCACTCAGCTGTGCACAGTCTTCGTGGCCCTTGAAGCTGGCTGCCAGGAAGGAGCCCTCAGTGGGGGGATCTGCCTCAGCCCTCGCTTCCCCGCAGGTGGGGCCTCGTGTCTAACGGACAGCTTTAACCCACTAAGTGTTCTTAATGATGGCCAGCAGTGTGACCAGGGGGCACGTCCCGAGCTGCCAGCCTGGGGTGGAGGCTTGTCTGGAGCCCTGGTTGTACTGCTTTGTCTGTCCCAGTTCCCTGGGTCTCACCTGAGTCTGAGCCCAGCACCTGGTACACTCGTCCAGGGAATGAGGACACGAGAGGGGTCTGCCAGGAGGAGACGGGAGTGCTGTGCCTCAGGCCACCAGCGGGAAGGAGCGAGGCTGAGTGCTCCTGCTGCCCCGATGGCTCTCCTGCCAGGCCACCACTGTGCTCCGATGGCCTCACAGCCGCCGCCTGGGTCTCCCCTGTGTCCTTCTGTTTCTGCCTTTTTGTGTCTCCCCCATGCCTAGCCCAGCCCACTCTCCTGAGCCCTGCTTCCTGCCTCATCTGCGTAGTCCTCATGCTCAAAAATGGAAGCCAGGGGCTGGGCTGTGGTTCAGTGGTAGAGCACTTGCCTGGCATGTGTGAGACCCTGGGTTTGATCCTCAGCACCACATATAAATAAATAAAGAAGCCAGGCACGGTGGCTCACGCCTGTAATCCCAGCACTTTGGGAGGCTGAGACAGGAGGATCGCGAGTTCACAGCCAGCCTCAGCAACGGCGAGGCGCCAAGGAACTCAGTGAGACCCTGTCTCTACATAAATCACAAAATAGGGCTGGGGATGTGGCTCAGTGGTCGAGTGCCCCTGAGTTCAATCCCTGGTACCAAAATAATAATAATAATAATAATAATAAAATAAATAAATAAAAAGATCCATTAACAACTAAGAAATATTTTTTTAAAAAATGAAAGCCAGTGTTTCCCCTTCACCCCAGAAGGGGCAGCTAGGGCTCCCAAACTGCTGCTCAGAGGTATCCCCATAGCCACATTCACTTTGGTCCACTAGTGAAAGAAGAAAAACCCTAACATCTTATAGAAACAAGGTACCAAATTCTGCTTTCACAGCTGTTTCCTGCGGGCCATCCTTGGAAGCCAAGCCCAGAGTGGCCGCCTTCACAGGCAGGCCTGCCCCTGTGGTCCCTGTCCAGGTCGCATTGGAAAGCCGAAGTTCCTCTGTTTCATATGTATAGGACAGAGGTGAGGACAACCTCACAGGCTAGCAAAGGAGCCAGCCTTTCAAACAGCACCTGCGCCAGCCGCTCAGCCTCAGGCCTCCGGAGCACTTCTCAGGGCAGCACCCTGCAGTGTGTCAGGAGGGCAGATGGCACGTGCTAGACTGTCCGGGGTACTTTCCTCATTCCCTGTGTGAGGCAGCTGAGCTGCAGAAGGGCAGGAGCAGGCCCCGGTGCAGTCAGCAGGCAGAGCAGCTGGAAGAGGCTGACCTGGCTTTGAGTGCCCTCTTCCTCGCCAAGCCCAGTGTGGACCCCACTGCTGCTTCCTATGCTGCGGGTGGTCACACCTGGGTGCCACACACGGTGCTGTAGACCAGAAGTTGGCACTCAGCTGCTCAGCTCCTCAGGCTCAGGACTGTGCAAACAGCAAGTCCCCGAAGGTGGAGACTGCCGGCCGTGTCTGTAGGGTAACTAGCCTTCTTACCTCTTGTCTAGGTAACCTGAAGCCTTTTCTAGCCATTCCAGCTGTGAGCCCTGCAGTGGGCAGGTCTAGGGTGGTGGCGTTTAAACTAGCTGGATATAAATTAAGCAGATATCCTGGACCAGGATAAGGAGCTCCCGTGCCTCCAGGCCTGTGGTTCTCAGACATGTGCGTGGGTCGGGGGCACTGGAAGGCTTGCTGAGCAGGGGTCACTAGGCTGCATCCAGTTTCTAGCTGAGAAAGAGCTGGGAGCACGCTGCCCAGTGACGCTGGTGCTCCGGAGGGCACACGGAGAATCGCTGCTGGCCTGCCTTTCCAGGACGGAGAGGCCGTGCTCCCTAGCACTCCCCGGGAGCGCGGGAGGGGTCGTCTGGGGAGCGGGTGGGGTGTGAGGCCTCTGTGTTCTCACCACCCGCCATGTCCGACTGCAGGGGCATAGCACTCTAGAGAAGACCCCAGAGACATCAGGTCCTGGTCTCTACAGCCTCAGAAGTCACTGTATTTGGAAAAAGTGTCTTTGCAGGTGGGATTGAATTAAGGGTCTTGAGGGCGTTACCCTCATTATCAGGGAGCACTCTAAATGCTATCATGAGTCTTTAAGAGGGCAGAGGAGGTCTCACGCACAGATGCTCTGAAGATGGCAGTGGAGGCTGGAGGGGTGTGGCCGTAGGGCAAGGAAGGTTGGCACTGGCACCTGGGGAAGCCGAGTTGAGGGGCAGGCTTACCCCGAGCCTCTGGAGGGAGCCGAGTCGTCCTCTCCAGCCTGGTGGAACTGCCCGGGTCCTGCCGGCCTGCAGAGCTGTGAGTCGACACCTGCACTTCCAGCCTCTGCGTCTGTGGTACCTGTCGCCCTTGCCGTGGATGGTGTGAGTGCTGGAGATGTCCGTGAGCAGCGGTGAAGGGAGCTGGGGCAGCTGAAGTGGGGTCTGTGGTGGCCATGTGGCTGCGCCCCTGGCTGGATGTGTCTGGTCAATGCAGCATGTGCCAAGGCCTGTCTGCCTGGTCCTCCTAACCCCAGCCCCGGGGGTTCCAGCCCCTGCTGTGCTTTAGTGTAGTGAAATTGGAGCCCCTGGGGGCCTGGGCTTCCTTATAGCTTAGGAAGCTCCTCCGCCAGGCTTGGAGGCGCCTGACCCAGATGGTCCCGAGCAGGGCTCCTGAGGGTGCCTATGGGCAGCCTGTGGTCTACTAAGCACCCCTATGCACCAAGTTCCCCCAGGAGACAACCGGCTGGGTGCCCTCCTCCTCTCTCAGCTTGATGCTGAGTCCTAGGAATCCTCGGGTGACTTGGAGCACATCTCCACCCAGACTCAGCCCCCTGACTCCACGTCCAGCACTCCAGATACTCCATGACTCTGTTGCCACCACACAGGATTGTGGGTGGACCTGAGGACTGTCACATGGAGTCTTTGTTAGTCCTCAGTTTGGACACTGGAAATGTGAGCACTTTGTATACTGAGTTACATGAAACTTACGAAGGGAGAAGGGGTTGGTGAGATTCAGGGCTGGAGCCTTGGTGACGGGCACCGAGAGGGAGTTTCCCATTCACCCCCGAACCTGTTGCCCGGGTCCTCTGCACCCGACCCTGGGGCTGGGCTTGGGTGACAGTGGACCCCAACACATTAGTGTGCTGATGCCAGTGAATGCAGGGCCCTGTAGGGTGGCTCTCTGCAGCGCCGCTGGGCTCCTGGGTCAGGGTCGGAGCTGGCGCTGAGCACACATCTCAGAGACCTGGACCAGTGGTTGCCAAGGTGAGTCAACAACAACCTTCTCCCTTCCACCTCCAGATGGACACAGAACCATAACTTCATAAATGTGACCACAAAAGATTAGATGAAGGCAGGGGGCAAGGAGGCCGGAGTCTCCGTGTGGGTGTCGTGGGCCCCGGCAGTGGGGGCCCACGTCTGTTTGCTCTGTCCGCTCTGCACAGCTGCTGGCTGCTGTGATCTGCTCAGCCCATTGGATATTGCCTAGTGATTTTTATGGAGTTAAACCTAAAGGAAATTTGAGGAGGAGATACTTCCTGTACTTTAATTAGAGTTCTGAGACTGTTTGCCTCAAACACAACTGTATCTCTGCACATCTGTAGCAGTCTGGCTGCTGGAAAGGCAGTAAGGCCCTGCGAATTTTAACTCTCTAGAGGGCTGTGTGAGGAGCTGGTCCTGATGGCCGCTGCTGCTGAGCCATGCAGACCCACCACACACACGCGGTGTGCCCTGTACAGATGCTTCAACAGGCCCCGGGGGACACGCGTTTTCTGTTGTAATAAAGGAAAACACAGTCCTCGGCTGTAGCCTAGGAGACATGGGGTCCCCCCAGAATTGGAATCTGTGACTGTTCTCGGCTGCCTGCAGGAGCAGCCCGGGAGGAGCTCTCTGGCGCTGGCTTCTCAGTGTCCTGCAGCTCCCGGTGGCAGCCGTGGCAGAGACAGCTGCCTGCTGTTCGCTCACAGATAAATCCCTGGGGAGAAATAAGAGCTAAGTGGTTGCTGCAGAGGGGCCTTGGGCTGGACTCCCTGGCCATGCAGCAACCCGCCTCCTCCACACCACACTTTCCCGTCCCGGGTCGCCTTCCTGCCCCTGATCTCTGCGCGTGGTTTGGATGGGGCTGGAAGTGGACACCGCCAAGCACGTCCCCATTTCCCCAGTGCTCCTTGATTCTTCATCCACGTTGGCCCTGCCTGGGAGAGCGTCCATCCCAGTGACCCCTGAGATGGGCATAAATATTGTTATCTCTATTTAGAAATGCGGGGTCTGAGCAAGGGGGAGCATTTTCCTCCAGGGGATTTCAACGGTTTAAACCTCCTGACGGGGAGGTGATTTAACCCCTCATCTGGGTTTGTTCAACACACTTCAGCTTTATTATTCGGCTTCATACAGAGAGTTAATGAATAACTCAATCTGTCTCTACAGCTGCACAGCCAAACCAATGGCTCTGGCTGGGAGCTCGCCCTCAGGACAAGGGTACCTCGATTTACACAACGGAGGCATTCCTGGGAAATGGTCTATAAATTGGATTTTTAAAGTGGGAGGGTCTTTAGGGGAATACAGTAGTCTGTTGGCTTGTTTCCTGATTCTTGGCTTCCTTGTTTTTAAGCAAAGCCAAGGTGCATCTTGGAGCAGGAGCACTCCCCCGACTGACTTTCTGGAGATGTGCTGGGACAGGGAATTCCTTCCTGGGACTCTGTTTTAAGCCTGGGATGGCTTGGGGGCAGGTGTGGCCCTGGGGTGCCTGGGAATCAGTGCAGCAGTGCTGCTGGATCCTGGGACACTAGGGCGGGAGTCCTGGGCAGAGGGCACAGCGAGGACAGAGGAGCTCCCAGCTGCAGTGCACCCTGCAGCTGCCACCCGGCCGATTCTGGTTACCACCTCCTTTGGCAAATCACTTTCTGAATTTGAGCCTCCCTCTGTAAGGAGAGCAGTATAGGCCCAGGCCCGCCAGGAGCCGACCAAGTGAGCTTAGTTCCTGAGTCTCACAGAGAAAAGGAGGATCTCAGGTGTGCAGAGGATTTCTGCCACACGGGGTGTGTTCTGCCCCTGGGACTATCTTCAGGGTTGGGTGCATGGGTTTTGGAGGGAGCCCACCCTGCTACCAGTGGGGTAGCAGATAGCCCAGAGAGGTGGTGCCGTTTCTCTCTCAAGCTCTGGTGCATCCTGGTAGCAGGACAAATGTGAGGAAGGTGGTGTTTTCTGTTTGCTTGTTTTAGTTCTGGGGATGGAATCCAGGGCCTTGCAAATGCTAGGCAAGGGCTCTACCACTGAGCCTTTAAGCATTGTATTTAGAGACAGGGTCTCACTATGTTGCCCAGGCTGGTCTCAAACTTGCAATCCTCCTGCCTCAGCCTCCTGAGTTTCTGGGATTGAGATGAGCACCACCATGCCCAGTTGAGTAATCTTTCTATTAACAATTTTAATATTAATTCTCATTGCAATTGCTTCCCAGATTTTAACCCATTTGGGGGATGGAAGGGACAGAGCTGGAGAACTAGGGCCAGAACTGTTGGAACTCCAGGGCACCTGAGAGAGGTGGTCCTCCCCGGCCTCCGAGGCCTTCACAGTACAATGTAGTCACTTTCTTTCCTCCAGTTATTTCCAGACATGGTCTTCTGAGTGCTCAGATCTCCTCCTTGAGTGTTTAAAAATTGGAAAAGGGGTTTGTCCTTGGAGTTGAGCAGATGGGGGTTGAATCCTGCTTGCAAACATGATCTGTGTGGGCTCAGGTAATTTTATTTTTTTGAATCAGTTTCCTCTTCTGTAAAATGACTCAGTAGTAATAGTCCTGCAGGCTTCTCCCGGGATTAAGTGAGGTAAAGAATGAAATACTGTTTGGTGCTAGGTGCATGGTGGGCATACACCCTTCTATTCCGGACACTCTTGCTTCGTGTCTGCTGAATCAGGGAAACTGAGGCCCAGGGAACAAAAGTCACTTGCCCAAGGCAAAGCCAAGTGTGAAAACCTCAGACAGTTTTGGACCTGTGCACCTTCATTGTCCAGTGGAAGGGACTGGTAGCCCTTGCCTGGCTCTGCCCTGGCTCCTGCTTCCAGGTGGGAGTGCTGGCACTGACCACAGAAGCCTCCCAAGCTGGGTCTGCCTGACGGTGAGGAAACTGAGGCTTGCCTGTGGAGACTGGGGCAGAAGTGGAGACTGTCTGGGCTCTGAATGTGGGCTCTGTCCAGTTCTCTTGCCCCCACAGTGGCTGCTCAGGACCCTGCTTCCTCTTGGATCTGGCCGTTAGTCTGCACATCTCGGGCTGCGTTTCTTTACTAGCCAAGGAGATGGACTAGTTTTCCTAATTAGCTCATGCTCCAGTCAGCTCCAGGAGCAGTATCACCGGCAGAGATGGCCCCTGCCCTTCCTCCTTACCTTCCTTCCCACCAACCGAGCCCCCCTCAGACGGACAGGGATCACCGCAGACAGAGGAGTTTGGAAAGGGCGCCCACGGTTCTCTTAGGACCCATTGGTGTTCAACAGGCCATCCTAGTGGGGATGCCCCCAGGGACGCTGAGTTCAGGTCCACCAGGCTGAGGCCATTCCTTTGCATTTGATGTGCTGTGGGGATGCGTGGCCAAGGTGTGAATGACGTTCTCCCAAACGCCCTGCAGGTCCCATCTGTCAGAGCCTGGCGAAGTGAGCCCATTTCACAGATGGAGAGCGAGGGGACACCCTGGCTGTCCTCGAAGCCACAGTGAAGCCTGTTTTTCCTCTGGCTGGGGCTCCTGGTTCTGGTGGCTGTTGCAGACTGGGCAGAGATTGGAAAACCTGCTGCCGCTCTGTACAGGGTACAGTCGCCTACCCAGAGGTGCCTTTCTTCTCAGGAGGGTGCTAGGGCCTTGGGCAGCCAGTGCTGCAAGCGAGGGACTTCCAGGTGGCAACCCGCTTGCGCTCCATGAAGGTGCCTATAAATCTTGCTGAAAACAAATGTTTTAACTAGAGGAGGGAAGTTTAAAAGGCCCTGTGGGCATATTCTAATCACTGCTGCTAACACCAGCCAGCTCAGATGGAGATGGAGAGCGTGGCTGTCGCTTCGGAGGGGCCTCGGGCTGTAATTAACTCTGACCTCGGCAGCCTGCCTGTGGCTCGCTCCTAATATTGGCTCTGCCTCCCAGAGTGAGCCTTTGCTGTGTCGTCAGGACGGGTTCCTCCCGATTCTTCTTTCATAGGCCCTCTTCATCTCCTGCTCCATCTCCCAACACCGAGGTTATTAGATACTACCAATGCAGTCGGCAGTCAGGTGGGTTTTTGCAGGCATTGAAAGGTCCACCTCTCTCAGTAAGGTGAAGCCACATGTGCACTCACTTCTCCCTCGCCAGGTGCACATGTGCAGAATGCTCTAGTGGGCTTACTGTGCCACCTTGCATGCCCGTCAGGCGCCAGGGTTGATGGTGTTTTCATCTAACAGAAGGGACGAAAACACAGCTGGGGGTGTGGCGACTTGGCTTCCCTGTGTAGTAATTGGCTTGTCCAGAGAGGGGGTGTGGCATACTTGGCTTCCCTGTGTAGTGATTGGCTTGTTCAGAGAGGGGGTGTGGCATACTTGGCTTCCCTGTGTAGTAATTGGCTTGTTCAGAGAGGGGGTGTGGCATACTTGGCTTCTCTGTGTAGTAATTGGCTTGTCCAGAGAGGGGGTGTGGCATACTTGGCATCCCTGTGTAGTAATTGGCTTGTTCAGAGAGGGGGTGTGGCGTCCTTGGCATCCCTGTGTAGTAATTGGCTGAGCCCTAGATACAGACTTACACCTTTTGTCCTCAACAGTTTCTTGACTACCCGTGTCTACATGGACCATGGAGGTGATTATAAGGTCTAAAGGTTGGAATGAGGTGGGGGAGTCCTACCACTTCTTCTCAATTTCTTTCTTTGGTCTCCTGGTAGTAACAACCATAAAACCATTAACTTGTGCTCCTCATGTACAGTGATAACGATAAGGACACTCCATCTAATGTGTCAAGAACTACGACTGTGAGTGTATTTGTATGATTTCATTGATTAGAAGAGCCGTGCATTTAAAAATGCTTTGAAAACTTGCCTCCAGTGGGGCTCCATTCTAACCACTCAACTGCGGTTTCTCTGCTCATGGATATGGTGGAGTCGGAGGAATCAAGCCAGAATAAGAAAAGCAAAGCTGTGCCAGGTGCAGTGGCTCAGGCCTGTAATCCCAGTGGCTTGGGAGGTTGAAGCAGGAGGATCTCAAGTTCAAAGCCAGCCTCAGCAAAAGCAGGGCCCTAAGCAACTCAGTGAGACCCGGTCTCTAATTAAATACAAAATAGGGGCTGGGGATGTGGTTCAGTGGTTCAGCACCCCTGAGTGCAATCCCTGATACCCCACCATATAAATAAAATAAAAGCAGAGCTGTGTAGGGTGTGTGGTCAAGGAACCAGACAGTGCTTTAGGCTTGGGGATCAGGGACACCTATTTGAGCTAAGAGCTGAATGCCCAGGGCCATTTTTGTAAAAAAGGATTGGGAGGAGGCAGAAGAGGAGAAGCAAGAAAAGGAGGGTGTTCCAGGCAGGAAACCTGGCCAGTGGAAAGCCCTGCATTGGAAACCAGCTTGCCATATTGAGGCCCAGAAAGAAGAGGTGAGCTGGAGCTGCGTGCGGAGGGGGAGCCTCCGCCCTCTTGGAGACAGCAAGGATCAAATTGGAATTTTTTGGACAGCAGAGCAGGGATCCTGGCTTTTATTCTAAATCCTTGGGAAACCACTGGATGGCTTGCCACGGGGAAGGACCCCTGATTGACATCCTAGGAAGGTCATGGTGCTGGGTACTGGTTAGGCAGGTGAGATGCAGAACTGGGGATGCGAGAGGCGGAGGAATGGTGGAGGAGACGTGGAGGTGCTCAGGGCTAGGCAGGGGCCTGAGGCGGCTGCTAGGCAGATGCGGACCCACCGGCTGCTTGTGGGCAGTTTCAGGAGTGGAGGGAGGTCATGCCAAGAGCTGTAGCCACTGAAGCTTCACATGTGCCATGGTCTCCATGTGCGATGGCAGCTGGCAGCTGTGTGAGGTTGGAGTTTGGAGTCACGGGACCCAGGATTTGCGGCCAGGCTGTGGGTGGATCTGAATGGATTACCTGGCACATGGTGGGAGGGAAACTGCAGAAGCTTGGTTGGAGCTCAGTTAGCAGAATTGGCTGGACTGTGGTCTGCTGCTCTGCTGCTCAGGCGTGCTCCTGTCCACAGCCTGCCATTTCAACCCTGGGAGCACTGGTCACAGAGGCTGCGTGGGAGGCTGACTTCTGTCATCTCTAAGGGGAGAAAAACTTGCAAACCACAGGACAACCTTGAATCAGCGGAATTGCTTACCTGTCAACAGGCCACTCCTGGACCTGTATGCTGGCTAGGCCACATGGTAAGCAAGACAGCATCGTTTTCAAAGGACAATGCCTCGTGCCTTTACACACACACACACACACACACACACACGTATGTGTAGCTGAATGAGTGGTCTCGCAGGCAGCTGCTGCTCACACCCATGCAGCTTGACCTCTCCTACGGTGGTAGCTATTGTGTGTAAAGCTGCCTCTTCTGGATTGTGGTCAGCCCCAGACCCTTCTTCCAGTGCCAGTGCCTTGCCTTCACCCCAGCAGTCCCAGAGTCTTCTGCCTCCTGGGGCTGGGGCTGGGCTCTCATTGTCAAGCTCTGTGTTTGACATGATTCCTGGCCTCCATGTTTGAAGGGGCCGTCACATACGTCTACCAGGTGTGACTCGATCAGAGTGTAGGCCACAAGCCTGAGCCGACTGCAGCTCCTGATCCTGGCCTTGGACTGTGCTTTGGGATTGGAGGTGCCTTCTCAGAGGACACCTTCGGTGCAAATAAGCATCGGGAAGGGGGCACATGCAGGAGTCTTCAAGAGCTGGAGAGTCTGAGGTTTTCCGAGCTGAGTATCTGGCATGTGTGCATCGTCTTTCTTGGAGGCACTGAAAGCAGTTTGTCCTCCCTTCCCCATTCCTCCTGAAGGGGAGTGTGGGGAGGAATAGGAATTGTTATTCTAGGTTCAAGGGGAGAAGGCCCCCAGCAGAGTCCTTCATGAGGTAGCAGAGCTAGCAAAGGTGGCCGTGGGACTTTGGCCAGCAGGGCTGATTTTCCACGTTCTGGAGAGGAGCCCTGCCTTCGGGGGGAGAGGGCCATCTCGCTAAGTTTGCAGACTGCTGTGTGAGGGCCTTGCTCTGGTCTGTGGGCTTGGAGTTCCTGCCCCTGACTAACTGTTGTGAGGGGCCTGCCCGGGGCGCAGGTCCTGGGATTTGGGGTGAGAGATCAATGCAGTACCATAGGGAGCGGGAAGAGTCGAAGCTACGTTTAGTAATCCTGAAGTTCAGTAGTGTTTGCGTTTGGTCTTAAGCTTAGAAGCTGCTACCTTGCCTTTTGCCATTTCTACCAGCCACGTAAGTTCTGCACAGAAAGCCCACCAAAGCTTGTCTTCCTGTTTACCAAACTGGCTTTGGGTGGGTGCACAAACCTGATCACACTAATGATAACCATGGCCATAAAAAAGACAGAGTGGCAAAGGAAATATGTGTGTATACACGTGTGTGCGTGTGTGAACCTCAAATCGAGCTTTCGGGATCATGGTGCCGAAGCCCAGGGCAGCGACCCTGGTGGCGTGCGGAGAGCCATGGAGGTGACTGAGGCTCCGCACCTCCTCATCCCCGAGAAGTCGGCCCTCAGCTCTCTGAGGACTGGCCCTGGGTCATGGCCTATCGGTGTGGGGTGCTTGGGGGAGCAGTTGTTTTTAAGGATAAGGATCAAATTTAAAAGCCCCACCATTTACCTTGGTTGCTAAGCCCCCCTGAGCCTGAGGTGAGGAATTCTGATTGGCAGAATCTGTTGGGATTCAGACAAGGGGAGCAGCGCGGAAAAACGGGAAGCCCAGGCTGGGGACCTGGCTGCAGAGCCGCTCGGCGCTCCAGTAAGCTCGAATCTGCTGAGAATACATTTTACGAACATGCAGCTAAGTTGGCTGCCTTTGTTTAGGGGTTTGTTAAGCATTATCTGAAGAATGCCATGGTTCAGCCTGCTCGGTGTGAAGCCTAATTCTTCCCCTTTCTGGAGCCACGGCCTGGTGTGTTCAATTTTTCTCTCTCTGTAGGGCTGCAGGCTCTCTGCTACTCCAGCCAAAAAAACACTCATATTTTAGCAAGCTTAGTCCCAGTCTGGTTGCCAGGCAGTAAAACAAGGCACTGCTTGCCCCAGGGAGGGACTGCGAGATGCAGGGTCATGTAAACGGCTTGCTAGAGCCCTCCCCCCAAATCTCCGCTGGAGGGTCTTTGGGGAAGTTGATATGTTTATTGATGTGGAGAGATGCTGTCGAGTAGACCCCAACCACAGTCTCTGTGGGAACTAATAATGCCAGTCAGTTTTATATCAGAGATACCAGGAGCAGGATGAGTGTGCCCCGCGCCATTTCTGCAGGCTGTTGGACGTGTGAGCGTTTGAACAGCGTTGCTCTGGACAGGCAGCACTGGCTCCTCCAACTGAAGGGGAGACGGAGGATTGAGAGGCAGGGCTTTCACTGAGAGACAGGCCAGCCAGCATTGGCACCTTCTCTCCCAGGAGAGGCGTGTTCTGGGTGGAGTGGTGCCTGCTTCTCTCTCAGATCTTCTCTCAAGTCCCTGTAGAGAGAGAGTGTGAGCTTGCACTTGGGTCTGGAAGTGTGTAGCTGCGACCCTCATTGTGAGCTGGAGTCAGAACTCAGGCTCAGCGGCAGCAGGAAGCAAACCCAGGGCCAGTGCTTGCTGGCCACGGGTGGCCTCTCACCATCCATGGAGTCCCCACCCACTCATTTCTTCTCAAACTGCAGAGTTCCTATCAGAGGATAACAGCCTCCATGGACAAATCTGGCGAGTTTGGAACCCAAGATTAAAAGGCTCCTGATTTTGTTCTGGAACTTGTGGACAAAGGAAAATGCATCAAATGCCCACAGGATTCATAATTGGTGGAGGACATTTAATTCTGGGCTGTCCAGCCTAATTCCAGAAAAGGCCCTCAGGAGCAGAGCCTGCCTCTGTAGCTCTTTCCTGGGGTCTGGGGCGAGGTCCCCTCCAGGTGTTGTTTAATAGGCGTCTTGCCTCTGCCCCTGGCCGTGGTGGGGCTCCTGCCTGTGCTTTCTGAGCCCTCGGGGACCTCAGCACCAGGTACAGGGGGATGTTCCAAGCCTTGCTTTGGACACCTCTTAGCAGCTGCCTGGCAACTGAGTCTTCCCCGGAGGGACCAGGCTGCTCTCCAGGGATCCCTGTCCCTCAGAAGCAAGCGGACAGAACCAGAGGACAGTCCTGCCACCTGCCATCAACTGCCACTCAAGCCAGGAGGCAGTCAGGAAGCTGGTGGTATGGCCGCCCCTGGGTTTATGGAGCAAGTGAGATTTGGAGAGGCTGCAGGGGACAGGGAGGAAGGAGAGACACCAGGGAGGAAGCACAGCAGGCGGCAGAGGGCACGCCTTGGCACACCAAGGTAGCATTTGGTGAAGCACTTGGCATCATGTAGGTGCCAAGAAGTGACAGGATGAGAAAGAGGTGTCCAGCATGGACAGAGCTGCTGAAGAGGACGCCTGGGCCACGGTGAGTGGGCTCCTCGCAGAGCACGGTCCCTCCCCCACGCCAGGCACAGCGCAGCTCCGCGGCCTGCAAAAGGAGTGTGTCAGAGCCGCGCCCTCGGTGTGTGCGGTTGGTGAGGTTGTGCACTGTGCAGCAGGTGGCCTGGGCTGGAAGGCTGGCTCCCCCGCTCGCTAGCTCTGCAGCCCCGGGAAGTTGTTCAAGCCCTCGGTGCCTCCCTTTCCTCACCTTGAAGTGGAGGTAAAGCCAGTCGTTATCTCCAGGCGTGAGAATGAGGTTAGCTGATCACACGTTAAGCCCTCAGCACAGTGACTTCCACACGTGCTCAACACCATTGGCAATTGCAGTTATTCCTAGAAATTCACAAACGTGCACACAAAGCCACACAATCTGGGGGTTCACAGGCCCCACCTCAGACCCCCCTGGGTAAGAATTCCACTTTATTTCTTCATTTATATCATCCAGCAAAATGCAAGAGGCTGGGTCTCTACCCCGGGATGGTAGATCCCACCCTTCCTTCCCTGCCATTCTAGCAGGGAGTCTCTTGGGTGCTTAGAGGGCTGTGGGGGTCAGGGATCCAGTGCACCCCAAAGAAGCCTCCGACTTCCTGTGGCCATAGTGGATGGAGTGAGCATCCCAGAACCCAGAGCCTGGAGAAGGCCAGTGGAGGGAAGGAGGGCTTGGGGTTTCCTGGCAGTCAGGAGCTCTGGGAATTCACATGGGGTAGCGATGACCTGGGGTCAGTCCGTCGCCAGGACCCGCCTGCATCTACCCGTAGTGAGTGGGAGACCAGGGAGACCCACGTCTGACAGCACAGGGCTGGATGCTTGGTTCGTGGCTCCCCAGCCGTCTCCCAGACGCCTGCACGGCCCTGGAATGCGCCTTCCCAGGGGGAGGGTTTGGCAGAGATGCCCGCTCAAAGCTGGCACTCCTGGTAGTGAGCCGTGAGGCTGGGGGGAGGTGGGCAGATGCCAAGACAACTTCATCGAGTGGACATGCCACCCACGGAGCCTCTCCGACCCCTGGCTCCCGTCTCCAGGGCCTTCCCTCTGGCTGGCCCCGCATTCACCACTCGCCAGCCCGGCACCCTGGCCTCCTGCCCCCTTGCACCTCTCGCCAGCAGCCACAGAGCCTGCCTTGGCACACGCCGTTCCTGTCCCATGGTGAGATGGTGTCTCCAGAGCCCCTGCCCTCGGGCAACTGAAGGCAGCTCCCAATGCCTGTCGGTGCCGCTCTGCCAGTTGCTGTGACCCGGTGCGGCCGCGGCGGGCTTCACACGGGGCTGTTACAGACGGCAGAGCCCAGTCCCTGGGCTCAGTCGAGGCCCTCCCTCCGCGCTCTCTGCTGTTGAAGCCCCATTCCTCCTAAGCTGGAGTTCTCACGGCTGCCATACCCACATCAGGTCATGTGCGTGGCACGCCTGTGCAGACCCCACATCCTCCGTGAAGTGTGTTCCCGTGCACTGTCTGTTAACGTCGCCCTCCTTCTTAACTGCATGGGTGTACGCTTTGTTCCCAGGCACTCTGAAGAGTTGAGGAATTTATTTGAACCAAGGAAGGGCCCCAGCAGGACTCCACAGGGTTCATCTCCACAGGGCTCAGAAGTGGCACTGCCGTCAATCACTGGGTCACACAGGTTTACAAGTCCTGGGACCCGCAGCTGCACACCAGTGAGATAGTGAGGGCGAGGGCGGAAGGTGGCTGCCTGTCGGGCGCGGCTGTCTGGCTGGAGTCTTTTTGTGTTTATAGAGCTCTTCACCTTGAAGGGTTTGATTGGTCAGCGGAGGCAGAGAGGCCTTTCCAAAATACGCGTGACGTGGGATTGGCGTTTGGCAAGGAGAGTCAGAGATGGGCTGTCAGGACTGAGGCCAGGGCAGGCTGTTCTGAAGAGCGGTTGCCCGTTTCCTCTCGGGCATGCCGTCTCCAGCCTCCCCTCCTGCGCCCGCTGCCTGCAGCCTCTCTGGGCACGTGTCCTGTGGCTCTCACTGCCCCCCCCGTGAAGCCTGGGGATGTTCCCACCCCCGCGTTGTCTGCTTGCCTAGCACAGCCGCTCTTCTGAGTGGCTGGCGTTCCCATCCCAGGCAGACACAGCCTGGGTGTCTTTGCGGGTGCGTGTGTCCTTCCCTGCACGCTTGCTCCCAGCCCGTGCCTCACCTGCTGCCTGTGAAGCAGCTCTTCCTTCCCTGGAGGAGGAGGTTACTTAGTGTTTGTGTCTGGATCAGTTCTTTTTTTTTTGGTACTGGAGATTGAACCCAGGGGCACTCGACCACTGAGCCACATCCCCAGCCCTATTTTGTGTTTTATGTAGAGACAGGGTCTCACTGAGTTGCTTAGCGCCTCGCCATTGCTGAGGCTGGCTTTGAACTCGCGATTCTCCTGTCTCAGCCTCCCTAAGTGCTGGGATTACAGGCTTGAGCCACCGCGCCCAGCTGGATCAGCTCTTTTGAGAGGAGGGGCTGCAGAGTTGCTGGACACAGGGCTGGTGATAGAGTGCAGCTGAGGGGACCCAGCCTGGGAATTTGGGAAGGAAGGGTTGTAAGGCAAGTAGAGGTACCTAGAAGTCACGCTGTCATCCCCTCAGACTCAGTGTGACACCTTTGGCATTTTTATTGGCGTGTTTCTCACAAAGGGGGATGAGCGGTCAAGCTGTCTCCAGCGAGGCCCAGACTGCTACTTACTGGGGCTGTTATCCATACTTGCCACCAAGTAACTGCCATTAGAGTGCTGACCCGCAACGTCCAGAGTGGCTGCAGGGACCCAGGAGCAAAGCACAGGCTTGGCAGAGGCTGGCCCAGCATGGGGCTACGGGGGCTGCTGCCTGGAGCCTTGCGTTCTGATGCTCTGCAGCGGCAATTTCAGCTGTCAGTCTGGCTGAGCTTGATCAACGGGCGAGCAGCCTCCTTTATTGGAAACCGTGGGGTTCCTTCCATCATTAACCCGAGCTCCTGCAGACCCTGCAGACCCCGTGCTTAAGTGGAGAGACCCTCACTCCAGCAGAACGGGGCTAGTGCTGGATCTCCCATTCCCCAAGCGGGGCGGAGATGGGACGCGCCCAGGTCCTGGAGCCCTGCGCTGTGTACTTCCTCGGGCCATTTCTGTACATGTAGGTTGTTGTACTGGTCACCCTGAATCCTCGTGGGAGTTTCCACCTGCCATGGGTCCCCGCCAATGCTTCTTCTCTGGGGGAATTTCACGTTTGGCTTCCATGGTGCGTTACATCTGTGACCGCCATGGTAACAGTGTCATAAAGCTCCAAAGGACCCAGCGGCCCTGAGCCTGTGGGGGACTGTGTCCCACAGCTCTTTATGAGGGTGGTGGCCATCCATCAGCCCCGCTGCCACTTCTGATTTCTGCAGTGAATACTCCCTCTGGAGTCCAGCCCTGAGGAGGTGGGTCGGCAGGGGCAGTGTGGGCCTCCGCAGCTCCTGGAACAGTGACGAGCCCGGGCCTCCCTGTCCACAGTGCAAACCCCAAATTAGTTCCGTGGGATGTCATTCACTCTGACCAACTGTTATTAAGCCCTGGCTGTCCACCAGGCGCTGTGCTACAGAGATGATAGAGTGCGATCCAGTATCAGTAAACACCGCGGCGTGACCCAGAGTGGTGTGCGCAGTACCCTGCACACAAGGGTGGCGGTGTGCATGCACACCTGTGCGGAGGACTGAGCATGGGGCCTCGGCTGGACCTGACAGGCGGAGAGCAGAGGTCGTTCCAGGAACCCGGGCAGGTGGCTGCGTCCTGGAGGGGTGAGTCAGTGCAGCAGGAGAGTCTGTGGATGCTTGTCTGTGAAGTGGGGCCCCTCGTGCCGACCCGTGCCGGGGAGGTGCTTGGCACAGGCCGCCGCACAGCCTTCTTCCTCACTGTGCGCGCTGGTGGATCTCAGGTCCCGCAGGTGCTCCCCACAGTGCCCGACTGGCACCGAGCGCCCGCGGACTTCCTTGGACGCCCCTGAGCTCTTGCCCAACTCTCTTGTGGTGCTTGGCCTTTCTCGTGTATGCGCTCTGGCCTCCAGCGGCTTGTCGTGAGGGACAGTGTGCGCTTCGGGGACACCTGCAGCATGAGGTGCTTGATTCAGTGGCTGTGTGCACCTTTGTTATGAGGAATGTATTATGTGACCAAGTGTTGGGTGATGTTCATATCAGAAGACAAACAGACTTAGGTCAGCACCCTGTGTCCAGGAGCCAGGCGGGAGCCTAAGGTGGCCTCGGCAGACACACAGACACCCCCTGACCACTTGATTTGACCTTTTTGACTTTTTCTCCCCTTCCAAGTAGACTGTACATTTGAATGGCGCCATAAGTGGTTCTGCATGGACAGAGCGGGTGTCATGGGACTTGCTCTCACAGGCGCCCACTGGTGGTGATGGTTCCCCAGGAAGCTGGCCAGCCAGCTCTGCCCAGACCACTCACTGCTCACCCTTTGGAAGGGCCCAAGGAGGCGTGTCACTTGACCAGGCTGGCCGCCATCCTTCCTCCAAGAGTTTGCTCGGAGAGAGTCTGTCACTGGACGCACCGCCTTCGGACTCACCAAGGAATGGCCCCTTCCTGGGCCCAGCACGGGGCCGGCTCGCACCACCAGCGGTTACTGCGGATTCAGTCCGGGAGGTGCTTCTCCTGGGATGCCCAGAATGTGGTCCTGTCTCCTCCTCCTGCTGCCAGGGATGCGCTCATCAGTGTCCTTTGGTGACCCGTGGGGCATGTTCACAGGCGGTCAAAGCCCTCCTTCCTCCCAGCTGTCCACGCTGCCTGGGGACTTCCCCAGGTGCACGGAGCTGAGGGCCTGCCAGCCCAGCTCCATCCTCATGGCCTCTTCTAAACCGCGTCGTCAATAACTGGCTCCGAGGCCCTGTGCAGACCTCCAGCAAACCAGCCTGAGGGCTCTGGGCCACAGTTATGGACGATGGACGACTTCTCTCAGTGAGCTGACTCTGCCGTCCATCCTCTCCTGCCACCTGTCCTCCAGCTTCCCCGCAGCGGTCCTGCTGTCTGTGTTGAGGGAAGGGCCGCATCTGGAGTGTGCACTGGTTGGAGCCCAGTGGGAGCAGACCAGAGGGCAGAGGTAAGAGGAGCCCTGAGGGAGGGTGTCTTCCACGGCGGGTGCCACCCTCGGGAGGCTCTGCTGCTTTGAGGACTGAATGACAGCGATGGCGATGGCGGATGCTGCAGTCACCCATGTGACTGGGTCTCTGGGGGCTCTTGACACATGAGCTGTCCTCAGCACAGGGGTTTGCAGTTGGCCTTGACAAGGTGGAACCTGCCCTTCTGTCCATAAGGCCTGTCAGGAAGTGGGGCTGTGGCGGGGAAGGCACCCTGCTCTCGCCAGGTCTGGCCGGGAGGGTCTTTCTCAGGCAGTGTGGAGCTGAGGCTC
>CM053410.1:89519023-89562783 GCA_028644305.1 Xerus rutilus
GTCCCTCAGGCCCTCATCCACCCCAGGGCTAGCCACTGGCCTAGTGAAAAGGGACATGGGTGGGGCATGTTGCTGTCCACAGGCCTGCAAAGCCTGTGGCCAGCAAGGTGGGCATGGCCACTGGAGGGGCTGCGGGCAGCTCCAGCCTTTCTGCTGACCGCATGGGCAGAGGGATGCTTGGGCTGCTGCAAGGGGAGGGGCCGCTCCTGCAGGGCAGAGGACCCTCCCAGGCGCCCTCACCTGTGCGCTGGCCCAGCAGCTGTGGAGCAGCAGAGCGCCTTCCTCACCCCCCCTCTGCCGGACAGTGTCCAGACTCCTCGCGTCTGTGAAATGGGGGTTGGAGTCGGCTGGGCACTGGAGGCCCTCTGTCGCGCTTGAGGCAGCCGCCGTCTGCAGGAAGCCTGGTGCCCAGTGCAGCTCCACGCCTTCGAGCTCTGGGCTCCTGTGGAGGCTCCGGGCCTCCCCTGCTCTCCGCAGCCTGTTGGGGTCTGGTGACTCAAGGGTTTCCTCGCGGCACTTCCTGGGTCGCCCTAATGGGAGATCCCGCTGCCTCTGATTTCTCCTGGGCCTGGTCACCGTGTGGCCACCTGAGCCACAGGGAGAGATGTGTAGGTCCAGGTGACAACCCAGAGGTGGCAGGGCGAGTGCTGACCTCGGGAGAGGGCCGGAGGCGGGGCAGGATGGCTCTGCGTTTCCTGCTTTTGCCTTTGCCCCCCCTGTGCGCCTACCCTGGAGGCCGCTGGACCTGGCCTGTGGCTACCATATTGGACAGTGCAGAGACCAGACGTCTCTGTCATCCCAGGGATGGACAGGGATCTGGACAGGGATCTAGAGGATCACCAGGGAGTCGTCCAGCGAGGCTGAGACCCAGATGTCCTTTGGTGCAGGGGCAGTGCCCACCGTTGCTTTGTTAGCTTGCTGGGCTCTGGCCAGCTGTGTCCATGATGAGGATGGACAGCAGGTCGTGACAGCGGCAGGGAAGGGAAGCTGGCTCTCAGCAGCGTGTGCCAGAGCACCTGTGCTGTGAGATGACCACACCCTCCGGGCCATCGTCAATAGGAGTCTTTACTCAGGATCTCACCCTCTGTCTCAGAGGCTCCCAGGGGCTGGAGCTGGGGACATGAGGGTCACAGGGGTGAAACCAGAAGCCCACGTCTAGGCAGCTCTTAGCCCCTGCACCAAACGAGGCCACATGCCTGGGTGTTGGGGCTTCACTCTCTCCTGTTCCTCGGCTATTGGCTCGCTGTGGACAGTTACAGAAAGTACGACCCCCCTCAGTGGCCCATCTCAGGGTCTTTGCAGTGGCTTCCAGCTAGGTCTGATTATTTAGGTGACCACGGACTGTTGTGCCAACTGTCTTTAGAATTATCTCCTCCCTTGTGGCGGGTGACTAGTGGTCTCCGTATCTCAGACCATCTTACAGTTGAAGAGTCTCAGGCTCAGAGAGTTCAACAGCTCAGCTAAGGCCTCACAGCTAGTAGGTGAGAGGGGGACTCGCACCCAGACCTTTGGGTGCTCCTCGCGTTGTGCCGAGGTTGCCCCTCCTGCAGGACTAGAAAATGCATTTGGACTCACGCTCCGACCCAGTTCCTGCTGCATTGGCAGCTGGCACGCCTAGCGGGCCGGCAGGCTAGTCCCACCACCTCCAGCACCTTCCTAAGGCCCCCGCCGTGCGTGCAGGGCTCAGCTGACCAGGCGCTGTGCTCCCTCCTGAGCCACCTGCAGCCCCACCCCTGAGGGGCTTCAGCCTCGCTCCACGGACATCGCCACGGAAGGGGAACCTGGCAAAGCAAGATGACCTGGGGAACTGCACAGCCAGGTGACAGTGCTGTGTGTGGGTTCCACTCCTGGGCTCCCGTCCAGGGTGGCCCCAGCCTCGCAGCTCCCCATGGAGTGTCCACAGTTCCCTCAGCAGGCAGGAGGCGTCCCTTGCCTTAAGCAAGGCCAGGTGCTCTGCACACGTGCCCGTTCCTGTCCGACTGCGCCCCACCCTCTCTCCTCCACCTGGAATTTCCCTCACACAGTATCCCACCGGCCAGCATCTGGGAGTGCTCTGGCCCTCGGTCCTCCCACCGGCCAGCATCTGGGAGTGCTCTGGCCCTCGGTCCTCCCACCGGCCAGCATCTGGGAGTGCTCTGGCCCTTGGCCCTCGCTCCTTGCTCACCCCATTCCCCTGTCGCAGCACTCTTGGGAGAGGCTTCCTCTCCCGGTGTGTGCCTGCCTTTCTGCCCCCGGCGCTTGGCTGGCCCGGCGTTGCTGAGGCCGGCTCAGTGCTCCTCCTGACCTGCTGTTTGGGTCGGTCGCTCTTGTTTCTGGAGTGCTTACTTCCCAGGCTTCCGCCCACTTCCCTGTTCCTCACCTCAATACATTCAAAGGAAAAAAGGACTTTCCAGGGGAAAAGCAAAGTCCTTGCCCTGTGGTACAAGGTCCTCTTGGGTCCGCTGGTTTCTTATGACTTCTCTGATCCCACACTACTCCCCTGCCCCACGGGCTCTGCTGTTCTCTGTGAGCTGGTGTGCGGCAGCCCTGGGGCCTTTGCACCTGCTATTTTCTGTGCCAGCTGTTTCCACAAAAATGCTCAGACTCTCCCTTACCAGCTCCATCAGGTCTTAGCTCAGAAATCAGCTCTTCTGTGAACATTTTAGGCCCCTTTCCTTGCACTTCCTGTCATTCTGTACTCCTTGGTGTGTCCACTGTGGTCATCTGAGGTTTTATTTGGTGCCTGTTGGTTTTTAATTGAACATGAACTACGAGGGCGGGGAGTTTGCCTGGTCTGTTCACGCTTATGTTCCTAGCACCTGGCACAGGGCCTCAATAGCAGCAGCATGAGCAGTATTTTTTTTTTAGGCATGAAAAGTTCCTGTTATGGTTTAGACTTCCAAGGCTCTGCTGTCCTGGTGGGATCGAGTCTGGGGCGTGCATCTCCAGGGGGCTCTCTTTCGGCCTCTCTTCCCTGGTAAAGCATCCGTGTGATGGACGACCTCATCAGCCTGCTCTGCCTCTGGAGGGCTTGGGCTGGCAGTGGTCGTAGTGTGATGCTGTGGTCACACAGGGCCTTCGACTCACAGAGCCCCATCCTACCATTAATGGGATGACCCTCAGGGCTAGGCTGCATAGTGACACAGGGCAGGTTCGATGGGCCCGGCCCAATCCTGGCATCTCTGGCTACTAGCTGGGTAGAGTGGAGCCAGTGGCTGGACCTGGAACTGCGCAAGTCTCCGTTCCTCCCCTGAGACGGGAATGAGTGTTGCGACGAGGGACATGGTTCTTGGTGGGGTCACCCTGGCTGCTGTGTGTAAGGCAGGTGCCAAAGGAAGCAGGCGGCCCTCCCTGGAGGCTGCTGGGCACAGGGAGTGTGTAGTGGGAACTCTGGGGAGCCGGGAAGGGGCGCAGGGGCTTGCTGACTGACTAGATGTGGCAGGCACCCAGGTGGCTCTGGGCTTGGGGACCTGAGCAGCAGGAGAGATGCAGGTGTCCTCCACCAGGGGAGAGGTACTGTGGATGGAATAGATCTGGCAAGGGGGAGGTGGGTTGGAAGAAACAGAAATTCTCTTTCTATTTTGGGGTTTGTTTAGTTAGATTATAAAATACTACACTGTACCCTGTAGATGTGCATGTTATTGTGTGTTAATCAAAACATTTTAAAAGTATTTTCAGAAGAATCAGAAATGCTAACCATCCTGGTTTGATCACCGCACATTGTGCAGACGTCGTGTTACGGCGCTGTGCCCTGCAAATACGTGCAAGTGAAATAACGGTGAGTTTCAGAAAAGAAATCCGAGTGAAGATGCTGGTAGACGGGTGGGTTCTGAGGTTAACTCAGGACAGGGGGCCCAGGTGGTGGGAAAGTCAGCGTTGGCTCGTACGTGGGATTTAACGTGGTGCCACCAGGTGAGGTCACCAAGGGTGGTGCTTAGTTAAGGAACGAGACCAAGACAAGGAGGAGCTACAAAGGAGACCACGTGGAGGGACTGGTGAGGTAGGAGGACACCAAGGGGGTAAGGGGTCCCGAGGCCCAGCGATGGAGGTGCCAGATCCTGGTGGAGGCTCAGCTTGGCTAGTGAGCGGCGTGGAGGCTGCCGATGGTCTGTGGGATGCAGTCCTGTTAGAAAGTGCAGGACATGTGCTGACCGGGGTGGCCTCAAATGAGGGAGCTGGGGGTCGCAAAGAGCAGCAGCTGTCAGATAAGTGAGGAAGTAAATAGGCGGTGCAGGACGGGTCAGGAGTGGGGACACGGTCCAGCCGGGAAGCAGGAACACTGTGTGTGGAATGGACTCGGGAGGAGGAAGGCAGGGGAGCTTTTGCGTAGTGAGATGTGACAGAAGCTTGTGCCTGCACCCCGGGACTGGCCTGCCCCGCCCAGCCTGGCGGCCCCCGGCCCCTCCCGTTTACCTGCAGACGCCGTAGTTCCATTCTACGTAGGCGAGCCAGGCGCCACTGTGAGCGTGGCACACATTTTCTCGCTCCATTGGTCTGTGGCTGGGCAGCCGGCCGGCTCAGAGCTTGGCCGTGGCGCGGTGTGTCGCTGTGAACCCAGGGCGGCGGGGGGTCACCTTCCACGTCGCTGTGGTTGTGTCGGAAGGAGCCCAACACCATGCGTCACTCTGATGCGCTAAGAACACGCCAACAGGCCAGCGGGAGAGTTGGCCCGGACAGGAGTGCAGGACGGGCAGGCAGCAGACGGAGGGGACGTCCCTGTAGCCGGCCAGCATCTGGGGGCTGAGTAAGGTTGCCGTTGGCTTCCTCCAAGTCTCCTCACTGTAGTGGGCTATCGAGAGAGCTTTCAGTTTTTCTCGTTAAAAGGGAGTCAAGAAGTGGGGAGTCTGGGTCGGTGCCTCTTTTCAAGGAAGCTTTCAGGAACCCTGGCTTCTCTCCTCTTGCTCTGCGTCCATCAGGGACAGCTTATGTTCTCTGAGAGCCTAGGTGGCCGTCACCTCTGCATGCTGAACGTTAACTCTGGCAGAAAAAGAGAAAAAGCCAAGAGCAAAGTGTGTGTCCTGGCTGAGTCTGTCTCCTTCATAGGGAAGCAGCGGCTTTTCCAGAGTCCCTGGTCCCTCAGCCCCACCCAGTCATCCCCCCATCCCCCCTGGAGGGCTGTCCCTAGCTGCAGGGGAGCCTGGGCCCGTGGGAGTTTCAGCTGGGAACACAGCCACCTAGGTGTGGCTCAGAAGGTAGCGTGAACGCGGATCCTTGTAGCTTCCAGGTTCTTAGAATTCTCTAGTGTGTAAAACTTGAAGGGATGGTGGCACGTGCCCTCAGTTTCGCCACGTTGAGTGTGCCCCGTGCGGAGACCTGGAGCGCTCAGTGCTGTGCTCCTGCCACGCGCCCAGCCCCTTCCTGTTGCACAAGTGAGCCTGCCCGCCGCACTGCGCTCTCGGGTCTCCCTCCTCCCAGCTCCCTTTGAGTCTGGCCTCTCTTTCCCGAGGGACCACGGCGCTGGGCTCTGGGACTGGCCTGTTGCACTCAGCACTGCGAGCTCCTCAGCAGTGTGTGGCAGAGTCCCCTGCCTTGTGAGGGCGAGTGGCATTGACTGCTGTGCCACTCCATCAGGTGCTGGGGAGCAGGGAGTTGGACGGTGGGAGACAGGAAGAGCAGGACACGCCTGGACACGGGGCGGGGCCGCTGGTGCTGGTGGCTGAGCCCTGGGAGCTCTGTGCCACCTCGGGAGAGCACAGGGGCTCTCCCTGTGCTCCCCAGGGGCTGTGTGGAGGGTGGAGCCCAGCCTCTGGCCCGGCTCCTGGGCACAGGCCTGGCATGAGGAGCGCAGTGGTCAGGTGAAAGAGGTGAAAGAGGCTGCCCACCCTCAAAGTTCAGCAAGACTGGCCTGCGTGGGACTCAGGCTCAGTGCCCTCTGGAACCCTGATGGCGGGCTGCTGCTCTCCGCAGGCGGGAAGGCAGGGTTTGGGAGCCACAGGAGCCTCCCTCCTGGACTGCCAGTGGTGGCTTTATCCTCTGTCTCTCCTGGAAGGCGGGTGTCCCATGGCAGGCAGCTGTCAGGTAGAGACGCCAAGGCCCCCAGCGTCCTAGGAATGCTCTCACTGGTCTCTGCCCCTGTCTGTCCCCACGCAGGGCTGCTGGCGTCCGCGGGGGCAATGGGGAGTCCTTGGGTTGCGACAGATGGCTTTTGTTCTGGTGTTTGTGTGTGGTGAGTGGAGCTCACAGAGGAAGAGTGCCAGTGGCCAAGACGAGGGCCACTCCTGGACCACAAGAGCTGCCCTGTCGGGATCCTAGAGTCTTTGCCATCTAAAGGCCACCAGCGACGCCCTTGCCCTGCCTGTCGCATGCCCACGCCCACACACGCCCACGCACAGCCTAGGAGGCTCATGTTCTGGCTAGGGGTGTACTTGCGCTGGCCACATGTCATGTGGCTCAGCCGAAAATGGAGGAGCAGTGGGAATCTGTGCCCAGAACATCAGCTGAAAACACCTCTTCCCTGCTCTGCCGTTTGCTGGGAATGGTTGGGAGGGTCCCAGGAGCCGGGAAGGTAGGGGAGGGACAGTGGCATTCCTAAGGGAAACCAAAGCTGCCTCCCTGGGCAGGAGGCCTGTGCCTCCCTCATCTACTTCCTGTCTCCTGCTGTGATCGTGCATCTGTGACACTCAGGACACTGCACCTGGGTGGTGCCACTGGGCCCCAGCATCAGAATCCACACTTCCACCACACTCTGGCTCCACAGCCTCCCAGCGGGTGGCAACAAAGATGGACAGTAGGCTGCCAGCAGTCACTGTCCCACCCATGTCCACTCTCAGCTTGTGTTTGGCCTCTATTTCTCTGCCACCAGCTGAGCCTCAGGCCTGGGTTGGTCCTTGCAACAGTCTTGGCCTTCTTTGTGATCCAGAGGCCATAGCTCTTTCTGGGGCCTGGGTTTCCATTTCCAAGATGAGGGACAAGGTGACAGATGCCTTGGGGACAGCTGGGGGGTCCCAGTGCAGGTCCACACGTGGTCAGCAGCCTCGGCAGGAAGGGGACACCTGAGCACTGAGTGATGTAGGGAAGGTTCTGTTCCAAATATTTGCCCGATGATGTCTGCATTCACCAAGTAGCAGCTGTGGTCCTGCGAGGCTAGCCCCTGAGCTCCTGACTTCCTGAGCATATGCCGGGCACCAGGCGGTGGCTGTGGGTGTCGCTCAGCAGCGGGTGGTGGGTCAATATTTGCCATGGCCTAGGGAAGGCCAGGGCCATAGCTGCCTCTCAAGTGCTCGGCCTTTGTGTTTGTTGACCTCTTCTCCAGTGACACATGAGTGGTTCGTTGACGTTTGACTTAACGTTTTATAGTAATGAAGAGCAGGGCCCGAGACACACATGCAGCTCTATTTTAGGCTCAGTTTGCTGCCTTGAAATAAATCATACAAATATTTACACGGGCAGATGTGTTAATCGATTTCAGTGGAGGGAGCTGATAGCTACTGCCTGCAGAGAGCAGCTCGTGCATCACACTCTTCCAACACGTCATCGTATTTAGTCTCCAAAGTGTCTCCTAAGATGGGGGATGTCATGTTGTAGACAGGAGCCGAGACTCCCGAGTCTGCAACTCCCCCAGGTGCTTGCAGGCAGAAGTGAGATTTGAATCCACAACACTTCGGACGCAGAGGGTTTCCACTGTGTCTTGCTGATGGGGACGGAAGCTCTGTGAGAACAAGAACTTGGTCCTCCATTGGAGGGCGACCACCCATGGACAGCGGCATTGTCACAGGCAAGGAACCCTGTGTTCTTGATGGGGCCTCCCGGCGCCTCTGGGGCGTGCAGACATCACCCTCGGCAGGCTCTCCTCTCCTCCATCCCATTGTGCAGGAGGCAGGGGCTCTGATTGGCCCCGCCGCCTGGTATTGTTCTCGCTTCTCACCACCGCGGTCTTGAGACCGTCTCCTGCGGAAGACCCTGCCACTGCTATTGTGCCTGCAGACTTTCCCACCGCCCGGGCACCACGTGCTCAGTGTTCTTTGTGGCGCTGCTGGCTCGGCCTCAAGGACAGCCTGCAGCCAGCTGACAAGGTTGCTCATGTCACCGCTAGCTTCTCAGGCCACAAGCCACGCTCGGCTCCCAGTGCCTTTGAAAGCTCTTCTCTTACCGTCTCTCCTTCAGTTCAGCCACATGGTCTGCCAGACTCCCCGCAGCAGACTTGCCTGCGGACAGTTTTGGCTTGTGGCCAATGCCTGTCTTTGCGAGGATGGCCTCAGTTACCAAGTCAACATGGCACTTGGCGTGTGTCGCCATGCTGCCCCCTGGTGGAGAGGGTGGAAGCTGAGCACAGACTCCGCCTTCCTGTTGCTGCCCAGACCCTCAGCTTCCTAACCAGGGGCTTCACATGCCTGGTAGACGGAGCTGCAGCGTGGAAAGATGGCGTGATCTGTAGAAGCCACTGCCCGGGGCTGAGGAGGGCTCTGATCTATTGCTGGAGGGCAGTGTAGTACAGGGCTCAGGGAGGAATCAGCATCCGCAGCGTGTTTACCGCAGCCTCTCTCCTTCCACCTGGTGATGGTGGTGTGGAGGCATCAGGAGTCTCCCTTGAAGCCGGTGGGGTGCTGGGTCAAGGCTAATGATGATCTCAGCCTCTGCAGACACGCCCTGGGGTCAGGAGTTCTGGAGCACCCCTCACATTCTTGTTGTCCCCCTGGGCTCAAGCCCTGCCCTGGGACAGCTCTGGTGTTCAGGAGGCTGCCATCACCGGCTGTGCCTGCACATGGCAAGCGGGCAGCAGCCAGGAGGGTAGACGCAGGGAAGACTGTGGGGCTTGTGGAGGGTGGGCCGGGGGTGGGGAGACAGGAGAGAGCCATGGTCACTCATGAGTGACATGTCAGGCGTATTGACACTGAGAAGAAAGTTAAGCCTTGGTTGGTCTCTTAGTTTTCACTCTGCTACTTAGAACAGGAAGGCAGTCGGCAGCCCATGCCAGCAGTGTTGGCTGGTGTATTAGCAGCGTTCTCCAGGGGACAGACCAAACAGCGCAGACACAGACCACTGGGAGGGGACTTCCTGGGGGAATTGGCTCCCGTGGTCACAGGGGCTCCCATAATATGCCATCCTTGGGCAAGAGAACAGGGGAAGCTGCCGCTGTCACACTCAGGTAGGCCGAAGCCCCGGGAAGCTGGAGTGAGAGGGCTGTGCAGGCCACCGCAGCATCATGGTGGATAGCGCAGGCCTTCTCAGGCCTCGCCTCGCGCCCCGCCTCCTCACGGAGCTCCCCAGAGGCCCTGCATCGCCAGCTCTCTGCGTGTCCCTGAGTGCAGTCAAGAGGACACCCAGCGCCCGCCGTCACAGTTAGCTAGGTCCCCACAGATGCGGCGGGACAGGCCGCATGCACACCCTCCGCTGAGCCCGAACTCAGGCCTGGCCGCTCTTCCTGGCTCCTGTACCCCGTCAGGCCTGCCGGCAGCTGTAGCGACACCACGGCCACACTGACTGTGGACATGCAGGCGCTGCCCACCGCCCGGGGCCCAGACCTGCCCTTCCCAGGTTCCGTTGCCAGCCCCCCTCTGATCTGCCGTCCCCCTCAGGCTTCTGGCTCAGCTCTCTTCTCCACCGGAGTCACACCATGGCAGCTCTTGCCATCTTATGCAGGTGCCCTCCCGGGCCAGGGGCTGTCGAGCAGTCCTAGCCCAGCCATTCAGTTGTTCTCACTGGTGCTTTGAGGTTGGTCCTTCATTGACTCCAATTTTACTGATGCATCACTGATGCTGCCGAGCATGGTCAAGGTCACACGGCTAGTAAGAGGTGACGGGGGACGCGGGCCTATGCTTCTTGAACTCCACCCAGTTGCTTCCTTGTGATGCTATTCGCGTGGCTCAGTCTGGGTGGTTTGCTCCCATCTTCCTGGGTCCCACCCCTGCCCACTGGCCTACATTTCTTCCTCTACCTTGTAGTTTAGTCAGCTTTGTGTTGCTGTGACCGAAGTACCTGACAAGAACAACTCTGGGCTCGGGGTTCCAGACGTTCTGTCCCTGGGCAACGTTGCTCTGGGCCCCGGGTGAGGCAGCACACCATGGGGAAGGGCCAGTGCAGGAAGGCTGCTCAGCTCTTGTGGGGCAGGAAGCAGGTTGGAGGAGAAGGGACCCGAGGAAGAGCCACCCTTCCAGGGCACGCCCCAGTGACCCTCCTCCAGCCACGCCCACCTGCCTGCTTAGGTCACCGCTCTTGCAGGCCAGTCACTTTACCTCTGAACATTCCCGCATTGATGGGGCTTCGGGGTGCCTCTGTCCACCATCACGCCCTGACAGGGGCTTTGGGGTACCTCTGTCCACCGTCACACCTGATAGGGGCTTTGGGGTGCCTCTGTCCACCGTCACACCCTGACAGGGGCTTCGGGGTGCCTCTGTCCACCGTCACACCCTGACAGGGGCTTCGGGGTGCCTCTGTCCACCATCCCACCCTGACAGTAGCTTCGGGGTGCCTCTGTCCACCATCACACCTGACGGGGGCTTCGGGGTGCCTCTGTCCACCATCACACCTGACAGGGGCTTCGGGGTGCCTCTGTCCACCATCACACCTGACGGGGGCTTCGGGGTGCCTCTGTCCACTGTCACACCCTGAAAGCAGTTCCCGTCTGCGTGGTCAGAGGGGCCTCGTGCAAGGTGGTCTCGCCAGGCATCTTCACACCATTGAGCTCCCATGACAGATGTCCTCCAGCTACCCCAGGGCCATGAGCTGGTCCCTCATGGGGATCGACTTTCTTTGGAACTCCTGCCTCTGACACGTGGGCAGCAACCTTGGGCCGTCCTGTGCAGCCATGGCTGCCCGGCGTGGTCCTGCAGCTGGTGTTGACCATGGAGACAGTGCTCAAGAGGACCTGGGGGTGAGTGGGGAACACAGCCATGCGCCAGCTGTCCCAAGTGTCTCTCCTGCTGAGGTGACATCTTATGAGCCTGAGGGAATGAACTCTTTGTTTCCATGAAATAGCTGATTTTGCTCCTGATCCACAAATTTAGGGACCTAATGACTAAATGACACGCGGTGCCCAGTGCTGACCGGGTGTCCAGTTGTCCTGTCTCCTGTCCTGCTCAAGCTTCCTACCTCGGCGGTGGTGCATTCTGGGAGGAAATGTGGCATAAGGAAACGTGCTTCTGGGAGGAGGCACCTGTTTCACGATGGCAGAGTGACACTCTGGAGCTCATGCGGCAGGCACCAGCGCCCGGCCCTTGGGTGTCCTGGCAGGCCCTCCTCTGGCTGCTGTGACTCTGAGTGCCAGGTGGCCACGGCTCCCAGGTCCTCCTGGGCGGCGGCCCTAGACCTGTTCCCCGGTGGTTCTTGGGAGTCAGGCCTTCTGTCCTGCATTGGAGGTGAGCACAGCTGAGTGACTGGCAGATTGTGAACGTGTCCCAGGAGCACTGCTGCCTTGCAGACGTCTCTCTGAGAGGCTGCCGTGTGATTCCCAGGTCCTCCCACTGGACCAGTCTGAATGGGGGGTGAGGCTGACCCTGCTCTCGGCCTTGCTGCTCCATGGCCTGTGAACGAGGCTGCTGGAGAAGGTCTCTGAAGGTTACCGCACCAGGGCAGGCTGTGCCGAGAGGCTCCTGGAGACCTCACGTGGGCAGTGCGGGCTTCTCGGGTTGGAGGGGTGAGGAATGGGGACCCTCCTGGACAGTCTGCCCAGGGCTGGGGAAGGGGGACACTGCTGGACAGTCTGCCCAGGGCAGCACTTTTCATTAAGAATGGAAGATAACATGCCTGTCATCCCAGTGGCTTGGGAGGCTGAGGCAGGAGGATCGTGAGTTCAAAGCCAGCCTCAGCAATGGCAAAGCACTAAGCAACTCAGTGAGACCCTGTCTCTAAATAAAATACAAAAGAGAGCTGGAGATGTGGCTCAGTGGTCGAGTGCCCCTGAGTTCAATCCCAAAAAAAGGATGATAACAAACCCGAGGGCCCAGGAAAGGCTGATCTGAGCCCCTTGGGGGAGGAAGACCGCTGGGCCCTGTCCTGCTCCACCTCCTGTGTTCTCTCCCTGGGTTAGGTGGCTTTTCCTCTTCCTCTTTGCTGTTCCCTGTGGCACCTAGCCTAGGGCAGGGTGGTAAGGGTTGTTCCAAGAAATACTGCTTCCTTGGGTGACCTTGCCCCTTGGTGAGCAGAGGTGGGAGGCTTGGCTTGTCCAAGGGGCAGAGTGCTGTGCTCTGAGGTCATCCAGAGCTGGGGGTCGTGGGTGGAAGGGCTCCTGCCACCGAGGAGGAAAGAGCTCTTAGGGGCTCTGAGCAACCTTAGGCACTGAGAACTACCTTGGGGCCAAAAAGAAGAACCACAGGGATCAAAAGACAGAGGCAGGGCCAGAGAAAGTGGCTGGCCTTGCCCAACCTCACCCTTTATCATTGGTCCTCACTTGTCCTGGGATGTGGGTCCTGGGATGTGGGCGCCACCCCTGCCTTGAAGGGCTGGAGGGGGGCCACTGCCAGGGAGAAGGGGCGTGCGCTCAGCCAGCCTGTCCCCGTGGAGAGCCTGTGACCAGTACTGACAGCTGTGCTTCTCCAGCTGGGGTGCACAAGAAGCATGAGCAGGGCACCAGGGGGTTCCAGTGGGGCTCCTGCCTCCTGCCTGGGGGAGTGTGTGGGCAAGAGCAGGAGGAGGGTCAGGAGAGGGAAGGAGGCAGAGGCCAGGGTGTGGGCACTAGCCTCAGCCAGGCCGCGGGCTGTCCTCTGTGCCCTGCCAGCCGCTTCTCTCCACACTCCCCAACACCCCCCAAGGCCATTCACTTAGAGCTGCTGCCTGCAGAACACGAGCAAGCCCTGCAGACAGGGCCCAGCTTCTTTGTCCTGCATCGCCCCACCTGGGGACGGCCAGTCCAGGAAGGGGCCATTGAGGGCCTGGTCTCTGAAATGGGCACCGCCCTGTTTCCCTTGGGGAAGGCGAGGGAATGAGGTGCAGTGGAGACTGGGGGAGGGTTTGTGAGAAGCCGAGTACTGTTATGCATGCTGGCGGAGCCGGGCCCTGGACCAGCAGCCTCAGGCTGCAAACCCAGAGCGAGGTCTCATTAGCATTCAGAGGGGAGGTGACCACGGGGGACGCATCCAGGACATTAGAGGAGACAGGCTGTGTTTTAATTATGACCTGGACTTTTAAACAAATCCTTCGCTCTGCTTGTCTGAGCCTTAGAGAAAACAACCTGTGGGAGCTGGGCAGCCGGCAGCTGGGTCCACAGGGCACAGGTCCAGCTGTGCGCACATCTGGCACATGGCAGTGGGCTGCGTGTGCCTCCAACACTGCGGCTTGGTGAGGGTGCCTGGTGCTCCTGGAATGCTCCGTGCCCAGGCCTGCAGCGAGGCTGACCTGGCTCGGAGCTGAACCAGCAGAGGGAACGCAGGCAGGCCCCCCTTCGGGAAAGCGAACACTGGCCCCTTCTGGTCTGCAATCCCCAGGGCTGGGACCATGGCAGGACCCCGGCCAGCGCCCCCCCCCCCCCTTCCCCAGCCTCCTGAGTCAACATGGTGGCTTTCTTTGTTGAGCTCACCCAGCCCTCCTTCAACCTGGGGGACGGAGTGGGGATGAAACTGAAAGGGAAGAGCAGATGAGTGGCCGGGAGTGAGACAGCTGCTGCCACCAGCGCTGCTGCTCCGGGAGCCCCGCGCCCGGGCGCCCTGGCCTCCAGTGTGCCTGGCAGCCCATTCCAGGGGAGGGAGGAGGAGCACGGCTGGGACAGGGGGCTTCGGCCGGCCCCTGGGAAAGCACTGATCAGTGTGCTCGGGTTGGCAAGCGGGGCCTGGGGACTTGGGCCAGGGGTGACTGGGCAGGCTGGCTGAGCACGGCACAGCGCCCTGCACGGGTGGAGGGACTGAAGGGCAGGCGGGCGAGGGCCGGGAGGGCTGCTGGGGCCTGCAGCCCCCGTGTGGGGCTCTGGCGTCCCTGGCGAGTGGGGGAAGAGCAGTCCCCACGTGTGGCCCACCCCGCTTTCCCCTCTGGGAGGCAGACAGGTGTTCCTGAGGCGTCCCTGTGACCAGGGCAGATGGACAGGAATGGTGACTCGGGCTCCTGTCCAGGGTACGACAGCAGACTGGCCAGTCCTGGGAGCTGTTCGCCAGTGTGGCCACGGCAGCCGACGCCACTCCCCTCCCCAAGTCCTGCTTCCTGGAGCGTCTGAGTGGTGTCCCTGTGTGTTGCCCATCTGTCCTGCCTCCTTGGCTTCCTTTTCCCTGGACCCCTACCCTCCCCCTTCCAGGAAGCTTCCCAGAAACAGACACACGCAGCGTGTGGACTTAGACTCGTGAGCTGGTACGGTTTTGTGGCTGGGAAGGGATTACATGTTATGGTTCTTTGAATGTTCAGCAGCTTCACATTGGCCTGGTTGTGTTCATGGTGTTGCTTTGTCCTGTTCGGGTGTTGTTTCCTGAAGACACGTCCCCAGGGACGACACTCTGTGGATCCCTTACCTCTCGTCCACTGTGTCCCGCAGGCAGGCCAGCAGGCTGCACGGTGGGTTTGTCCGTGCCCTCCTGTGCCTGGTGGTCGCAGACAATGGACACTCACCCGTCCCTGCGTGAATGCCGTGGGTGGTGGTTCTTTCCTCCCCTCGTGTTGGACAGAGTGGGTGTGTGTGGCCAGAGGCACAGCAGAAGCGTCCGAGTGGATGGAGGGGCGGGTGAGAAGAGCAGCTGCTGAGTGACCGTGAAGGCACCTGCAGAGGCTGGCCGTGCTCAGGCCAGTGGTGTTGGCCTGGCTGCAGGGAGGTGTGTGCTGAGCCCCCGCCGAGGGGCAGTGGGCTGCTGTGCGTGGCGTGACCTCATTCTAGGTTGGTGACACAGAGTGACGTGCAGTTTCACACATGCACTCTGGTGTTCTGTCCTCACCCCCGACCTTTGCACGCCCACCCACTCCTCCCCATGTGGGGACAGAGAGAATGTTTCTCCGAGGGTCCGCCCCCACCATTGTGCTGCAGCTTTAGGAAAGAAAACACCTCTTTATTTCTGAAATAGTAAAACATGCTGCAAAAAGTGAGCCCCGGACATGGCGCTGGTCACATCAGCGCTTACTCCAGAGCCTTGGCAAAGGCGGTCGTCCTGTCGGACGCAGTTGGAAAAGAAGCTACGCAGACCTGCTCTGAACCCTAGGTCTTTCACGGGCCACCGGGGTTGCTCCTGAGCAGAGTGAGCGGGAAGAGACCGCGCAGCCTGGACTCAGGTCCGCTGCAGGGCAGCTGGCCTGACCCCGGCCCGGAAGGCCCTCGCACTGCTGGCCAGGGTGGCGCGGGCCACCCCCAGCCTCACTCACAGTGCTGTCCTCCCTCTCTCCCTGCTGCCAGGCTGTTCGCGGTCAAATGCGGGGGCTGCTTTGAGGCCATCGCCCCCAGCGAGTTTGTTATGCGGGCCCAGAAGAGCGTGTACCACCTGAGCTGCTTCTGCTGCTGTGTCTGCGAGCGGCCGCTTCAGAAGGGCGATGAGTTTGTCCTGAAGGAGGGGCAGCTGCTCTGCAAGGGGGACTATGAGAAGGAGCGGGAGCTGCTCAGCCTGGTGAGCCCCGCAGCCTCAGACTCAGGTGAGTGCCGGGCAGGGCGGCGGGGGTGGTGGAGTGGAGCGGGGGTGGCCGTCTCCTGGAGGCCCCTGGACAGCCTTGCTCCCTGGTCACACTTCTGTGGAATCCAGGAACTTTCCTTGTAAGCTTGGAGTCATCTCTTACCAGCCAGCTAATGCCTGGCCGTGCTGTGTAACAAGTAACTCCCAAATCCCGTGGCGCAAGGTCATGGCACTCAGTTGTCCGTTCCCCAGGCCCTGGGTTAACTGGAGCAGCTGCTGCAGGCTGAGGACCTTCAGGTCGGCAGAGTCTGCTGATCTCAGCTGAGCTAAGTGCCAGGTGCAGACCAGGTTCGGGTGCCGCTCTGTGTGGCTTTCTTCTGGGGTCCAAGTAGAGGAGCAGCAGGTGCGGGGTATGACCTGGGAACGCTGCCCAGCCCTGGGTCATGTCTACCGAGCTCCTGTGGCCAAAGCAGGCTGTAGACGAACCTGAAGTCCCAGGAGGAGCAGTGTGCACCACGCAGCCGGGCCCCTTGCTGGGCGGCAGAGTTACTGCGTGTGACGTGCTGGAACCCGGAATGCAGAGGGGGCGGTGGTGGACCTGCTCTGAGCCTGTCTCCTCATCCGTCGGTGGGAGGGCTGGCGGCTCCCACGAAGCTGGGCCAGAGTGTTTCTCCCTCATCACCCACGCGGCCCTCGCCCCACTGCCTCCGGGGCAGGGAAACAGAGGAGGCAGGAACTGCAGACTCCAGAGGGCCAGAGACGGACCTGAAGTGGAAACTGGCCGAGCACGGCACGCGTGCCCAGGGTGCTACCCTCAGGATGGCCTCCCTCAGGAGCCTGCCGGGTCCTGTGAGGTGATACTCCTGCGACTTCACTTGGTCTTGCTTTGCAGTTCCAGTCCAATCCCAGGCCCAGTGTGCCTGCCAGTGCCCGTGTCCTCATGGCCCGTTTCTGGCCTCTCTGGGACCTTGTGCCCTTCCACCTGCCTGCACCTCGAGGGACTCCAGCTCCCACCAGTGCTCCACTCCTGCCAGACCTTCAGGGTCTCTCCCTCTGGTCTTTCCTCTGGAGCCTGCCCCACCAGGAAAGCCTCCGTCCCCATGCCGGCAAGTGGCTTCCTTTTCTGCAGGGACACTTCCATCGTGTGGTGGCTTATGGCAGCTTGTCCTTCTTGCTAGAGTGCCAAGCCTCACTCTGTTTATTTGCCACTGTGTGCTCAGGGGTCAGCCCAGGCCCAGACCTTGAGGAGCTGGACATGCTTGCTCCTAAGGAAGGAGCAAACCCAGGCAGCACTAGTGTGCGGGGGTCGACAGCCAGAGCCCTGGAGACTGGCAGGCAGGTGCCTCATCTGGCTGCACTTCCATCTGACCTTGGGATGCTTTCCAAACTCACAGTGCCATTCCAGGGCTGTGACGTGGTGGTGACATCCCCGTCGCCCCACAAGCTTTCTGCCAGGGAGTGAGGGAGGCTGTGGGGAAAGCCTGACATTCTCTGGTGCTGGTGCCTGGTGCCTGCTGGTGGGCTTGGGTTTTGCTTCTAGGCTCTGTTCTTTGCTTGTTTTGCCTCCGGTGGGTTCTTCTTGCCCACCTCTCTTGCAGCCCGACTTGCTGGTACCTGGAGACCTCCTGCTGGGCTTGGTGGTCCCAAGTGTTCTGGGTTTGTCTCAATCTGAGGGAAATGTCTCCTAGCCAGGAACGCTGGCACTAGCATAGTCAGCGCCTCCTGGGGAGACAGGGCCATTCCAAACTGAGCTGCATGGTGTCTACCTAGACCAGGTCGGCTCGCTGTCACGCCCATCCAGTGTCTTGCTGTGCCCCCCCTACTCAGGCCTTGTCCCCAGGGCGATGCAAAGGGCCTGGGGCCATGGTGGCCAGATGCCAGTGTGACCTTAGAAGGACGGAGGGCCACAGCACTCTGTCTAGGGATGTAAGCCCTGTGGCCAGGCCATCCTCATCACAAAGCCGTGGGGCTTGATGGCTGGGCTCTTCAGGGGCCCCACTTTAAAGGTTTGCAGGTTCTGATTGAACTCGCAGTGAGGTGCTGTATTGTTGCCCCCCCCCTGGAAAAGGGCAGAAAGACGGAGCGAGGGCCCGGAAATGTGGACAGAATCATGACGTCCAGAGCCAAGGGCCTGCCGCGGCCTTCCTGACCATGCCACCTGCACCACGTTCACCTGACGCTGTCGCTCTGGAGCCTTCCACTTCATTCACGCACTCATCGAGGAGATATCTCTTGAGTGCTGGCTGTATGCGCGTGTGGACCCTTGGGGATGACCACAGTGGGTCGGGGTGGGGAGGCCATAACTTCCTGGGGAGGGAATTGTGGAGGGTTAGTGACGGCACGGATGCCACCTGCAAATGGTTAGATGACACCATCGTGTTTCCTAACTTTAGGGAAGATCAGAATCCACTCATTCAGCCTTTGAGCAGAACCTCTGGGTCCTTGGGGACAGGCGGTGGAGGCAGTTCCACGTCCACATGGGGAGCGTGGGGATGTCCTTCAGCTTAGAGGTCCAACAGGAGCAAGTTGCTCGAGAGACAGGCCTGCCTAGGGTGGCACTGGCGCTGGCGGCCGGGGGGAGGTGGATCTGGAAGAGCCCAGTTGTCCCTCTCAGCACTAAAAATCTAGGACTGTCTGTGCAGCTTTAGATGAAGTAACATTAACGTCTCAACCAGAACTGTGTCAACTATGTAAAGGCCACCTGGCTTACATCGCAAATGTCTCCTGTGCCGAAGGCCGCCTCACCCAGGATGGGAGAGAACAAGCCTGTGGCTCCTTGCTCCCTAACAGAGCTTGGCGTGATGTGGGGAGAAGCGAAAGGGGTCCATAAATACCTCACGAGGTGAATTAGACCTTTAAGGAAAGACACCTGCCTCATATGAGGGCCGAACGGAAAGTAAACCATTGCAGGATTTGTCCGGGACAGACACAGCTCCCCCGCTTTCTGCCCCGAGTCCTTAGGGATTGCAGTGCTGATAAATGTTTGTTGAGTGAAGGATGGACTGTCTGGTCATCTTTAGAGTTTTTATCCATGACTCGGTTGAGGACACAGAAGGCAGGCTTATTTGATTTGCAGATGGCACAATCCTGGCAGGGAGAGCTGGTGTGGCAGGCAACACCCGGTCTTCAGAAGGACTCTGACAAGCTAACAGAACAGGGCCAAGTTGGCAAGATGGAATCTCATTGCCAGGTTCCCAAATTCAGTTGTAATTGTACAAACCAGGGACTGTTCTAATGGAATTCCACGTGGGGCTGGAGTGTCCCTAGCATGGAATCATAGTTTTTTGATTTGCTCTGCATTGGTCAGCACATATTTAGAATATTTGGGTTGGTTTTAAATGATACATTTTAGAAGGTCTCTGATTGCCTAGAGAGAGTCCCAAGGAGAGGGATTGGCTTGTTAAATGGCAACTAACTAGCAAACTCCATATAATCAGCTTCATAAAAGCAAGGCCGAGGGAGACCTGAGAGTCACATCCAAGGCTGCAGAGCAGCGCTGGGGTGAAGCGGCAGGTGGTGGTCAGCACAGGCGAGTCAGCGGGTGCAAGTGGATTTGCTGGTCCCACATGCTTCAATTGTGTTACATCAGTGACCCTGGGCAGCTTCAGTCCAGGGCTCTAGATTCATGGCTTCACAGCCACATAGGACTCTGCACGGGAGGTTCTAGCTGCTGGGCACACTTACCTGACGAGGCCTGGCCTCTCCTGTCCTGTCCTGCTTTGATAGTGGCCTGGGAGCAGCTGCTCAAGCAGACGGGTGGAATTAGTGGCCGGCAGTGGACAGTTTTCTTTAGCTCACTGAGTAGGGTGGATGCCAGGTGTCCAGGAGAAGCCCAGGCTCATGCGGTGGGTTGGTAGGTGCCTGGGAGATGATCCAGCTCACTGCACCCAGGGCTCCTCCTCTGGCCTCTGCAGGGTATCTCACTTGTTGGGGGCTAAAAGTGGACCAACCAAAGTGCTTTCCCTGAGCCTCACTGTCCAGTCAGCACACACTCTGATCCTGACGTGTGGGGTCCCCCACACCAGCTGGTCCTCTGGCACACAGCCAGAGAGTAATAACAACAATAATCATTATAATAACGCCACAGCACCACTCGATTTGTGAGGTTTCCCACAAGTGTCCTCATCCTGCCCGGGAGCCACACCTCCTCGTGTTTGGCTTTCGGTTACTTTTGAGTCCCTTTCTCACTCTGGGACCACTTGTCACACTCGCTACCCTGCCCTCCTCACTGTGGGGTCCCTGGGGCTGTGCTGGCTTGTTCGGGGTGGTCTGTGTGGCAGTCTTCCTTGCTGAAGACCAGCATGCCTACCAGCGTGTTCCTGGAACTTACTCCTTGGCGCGTGGGCTCTTCCCAGTGCCTGGCTTTTCCAGAGGCTTTTCCCAGAGGCAGCTGGGTGTGAGGCCTGTGCTCGGCTGCAGCGGCTGGCGCTGCAGGCTTGGGGTGCGGCTCTCCCTGGGCTCCAGCATGGTGCTGGCGTGCAGCAGGCACCCCGTGGTGTTTGTATCTTGTGTTAACGAATGAACTGTGTCCTGTTTGCGTGAGCTTGGGAAGTCCTTGCAAGCTTTGGCTTTAAGACTTTGCTCTCACTGGAGCCAAGAGGAGATTTCCCTGGGGATTTCCCTAGGACACGGGGTGCTGCTGCTCCCGAAGGCCCCGAGGCCTCCTTGCTGCTCTAACTGCCCGGCTCTCCTCTTCCCGGTCGTAGTCAACAGCACTGGCATCCAGGCCTGCGTCATGATTTCCTTCCCCTCGGAGCTTCGGCGTCTGCTATTCCTCACAGGCATATTTTTTTCAACCTGTGTTGAAGCTCTTCTTGTTTTCCAGTAACTTGGTTTAAGAGGCAGTGGCTACCTCACAAGCCCTGGAGATGCCTGTCGGCTCCTGGGACTCACCTGTCAGCTCATGGTCCTGGATCACACAACATGAGGTGCGGGGAGGCCTCCTGCTCTGTACTGCAGTGGCTGGAGGACTTGGGATGTGTAGATGGACAGGTCTGAGGGCGAGTCTCGCCCCCCATGCACCAGCTGCACAACCTTGGGCAAGCCATGGGCCCTCTCCAGTGCTCTATGTCCTAGTTAGTGGGAAGGGGCTGGAAATACCTCCTGTGTGGGTAGCTGTGAGAAGGAGAAGAGGCGGTGCAAACCAAGGGCCTGAGGCCTGGTTGGCGCCCCTGAATGGCGGTTTCCATTGACATTTCCTGCTATGGGCCTCCTGCACCTCTGGGCAGCTCCAGGCTCATTTCACAAACATCTCTCCTCTCTCAGAGGCCCCTAGGTGGCTGACGCCAGGCAACTCAGGGTGGTGCCCACAGAAGGAGGGCACGTCATTTGGGGTAGCAGGATGCATAAACGGGATGGGTGGGTTCGTAGCTTGGGGCTCTGTGTCTCAGATGTGGGCTCCAGTTGCTGAACATTCTAGCTGGTGTGGCATCTGGGACAGTCAGTGCCAAAAACCAGGAGGAGTAGTCTTGAAGTCATCTCTGGGACTTGGGATTCCAGGCAAGAATGGGGAGGATTTATCAATCTTAACTGTGGTTCTTTGACAGACTAGGAAAGAGAGAATTCCTGTGGTCGTGATTTGAGTGCCTTTGAGTACCCGGGTGCTGTCTTATTTCTGAACAAAACTTCTCCTGGCACAGAGTGTGCTGGGGTGGCCCTCTCTTGCCCTTGGGCTGATTGGCTGTGTGCCCAGTGTCTCTGAGAATCCTGTTTGGAGTGGAGGAGACTCCTCTCCCCAGCATGGGTCTGAGTCCTGCGAGGACAGACCTGACAGTTCCCTGTGAGTGGACACACCGCTCAGCCAGGCCGCTCTCTGTTCTTGAACAGGTCTGCTAGCAGGCAGTCCTTCCCGCCACCCTCCATGTGCGTCCAGGCAGCTTCCGTACCGGCCTCAGTTCAGCATGGATTTCTTACAGACAACTGCACTGCGTCAGGCTCTGTGCTAAACGCTGTTTCTTAGTTGCAGAAAAACTAAGGCGGATAGTGAACTCTGGGCAGCACAGCTGAGGCACCCAAAGCCCAGATCCTAACATGAAGAGAACGGCGGGCAGCTCTGTGCTGTAAAGGGACGGAGCAGGGATCGGTCAGCCTTGCTGTTCTTGCCTTTGAAAAGCAAATGGGTGAGCTCTTTCTTTTTAAAGTTTGAGTAGGCGTCAGAAGTCCTCCGATGAACATGATCGTGATGAACTGTATTTAAATCATATTGTATGTTTTCTTCTGAAGCAGCAAATTCAAAAGACTCAATAGCAGCACTTTTAGAAAATGTTGACTGCAGCTTAGCAAAAGGCACCTTGGTATCAGGACCGGGCCTGCCCTTTCCTCTGCCTCTGAGCTCAGCGCCAGTGCTGCTGGACTACCTGCTCGCCTCACAGTGTCCGTTGTTCCGGCTTTGACTCTCATCTCAGCCCCTGTGTCAGTGTCACGACTCCTGATGGATGGTGGATTAAAGTTTAAGAACACTGATGGCAGTTCCCGACGTGCCAATCCCCAGGTTTTGGAATGGGTAAAACCCCTGAAATTTCAGGCCAATAAATATATTTGAATCATATACACTGGGTCAGGGTGAAGAATGAGATGGACGACGTCGTCTTCCATGATGATCTGGCAGCATGCTGTGCAACAGCTGTGACCTCTTTCCATTGTAGTGTTGTTATCCAAGAGCCGTCAAGAGCACACGTGCATGTTGCGACCTCAGGGAGGTGTTCTGGACATCTTCTGATTTATTAATGTGGCACCTCTGGAGAGCAGGCAGAGGCAGTCACATCGCTAACCCTTCCGGTTGTTTTCAGAATCAACAGTTTTGTCTCTTGTTAGTGTCACAGCCATAAAATTGACACCAGGATTGTTTGTTGTCCTCAGTCTGTGGCTCCGCACTTCTCGGTAGCAAGCCTTTGTCTTCTAGGGTATTTGTTTTGACTTCATAGTATAGATGGAGAAATAAAGACACAGGATACCCGAGTCAGGGATAAGCCACAGTAAGAACTTAATTCTACCAATTACCAAGACAGGACACACGATACTGAGACGGAGGGCTCTGACTGTGAGCTGGGTAGTTATCTTTGGAGCTTAAAAAAAGTGACAGGCAATCTACAGGTTTAGACAATAAATGACCTCTTCTCCATTGACTATGACTTAATTTTGGAAATGCATTGCACTTGAGAGTTTTGATTAAAATGAATGATAGGAACCATGGTTTGGAAGCAGTTGCTTGGTGGCGTGCTAACGTGGGACGGTGCCGTCCGCGAGCGTGCATTGCTTCTGCACTGACTCCATGAGAACAAGCTGGCTGACGGGCAGCTCCTGGATGTGAGGGCTGACACTGAGGCCAGCCGTGGTGACGTCCACTCCAGGGAGCACGTGCTGTGCACACGGCCTCACCCGAGGCACTTTTCACGAGTACGAGTACGCTCACTCAGCGTTCACATCAGCCGATGAGGAAACAGGGCTCTGCAGGGGAGGAGGATACACAGTGGAGAGTCACGCCGTGCCAGAGCCAGCCTGTCACCCAGGCCGTCCTGCTGCAGAGCCTGCAGCATCAAGCACGACACCAAGGTGCCCAGCTGCCAGGGACTCTGGGTGTGGAAGGGGACCTCCCAGTTGTGCTACCTTGCCCCCACAGCTCTCCCTGGACGGTTAGGCTCTGCTCCAGGGACTCAGTAGGATTTCCTACCTGAGAAACCCCACTGGGGAACGAGGTGATGTGAATGAGGTTCCCAGTCCTTCTGGTCAGTCACAAGGCATGCCCTGCTCCACCTTCCAGGCCTCCTTCAAATTCACCGCCAGCATTGTGCTCCTTGGGCACCTCCTGCAGGCAGTGGAGACTTGGGAGCACCTCGGTGCCACCTAGTGTGAGAAGCGGGAGCACTTTAAAGTGCACATAAGGGACCACTGTTGGGTTTTTGTTTTGCTTTTCCAGTCCCGCCAGCTCCTGGTTCTGCTCCGGTGGCTTATTTGATGGTAGCAGGAACAACCAACTGACCTTTTTTTCCAGATGAGCAGTATCAGCTGTGCAAACCACAGCCTCATTAATCAAATGAACAGAGGTCCTGATGTGGAGCAACCTGGTGTGTATAAAGCTCTGCGTGGTCCCGTCAGGTCTGCCTCTGCCGCGGACCCACTCCCAGGGCACAGGAGTGCAGGTGTGCTTTCCCTGGCGCCCCAGCACTGTGCCTCTGTCTACTCACCTTCATGTTGGGTCCTCGGCGGGCACGCTGGCAGGACTCTGCCGTGTGCCCAGCAGACGTTAGGACTGCAGTCTGTGGACAGGCAGAGCCAGCTCATGGCTTACACCTCTCCTTACCCAGCCTTTTAAGTGGCCAGGGACACAGTCTCTAGCTGTCGTGCCTGAGAGTCGGGGATGAGGTGCAGGGAAGATGCTGGTTTTCTTGCCCTGACATTCCAGCCAAGCCCATCCACATTTAGTTTTCTAACCAGGGGATTTCAAGATGGATTTGGAGATGCTTTAGACAGTTCACTGAGAAAAATGGAAGAATCATCTTCAGTATTCCCTTGTGCCTGGTGTTTATGACCACAGAAACCCCCAAAGTCCAGTTTCCAAGAATTGGTGGCAAAACAGCTCATGGCTTCCTCTGAGCGCTGTGGTATTTGGTGTTTTAAGCGGATACGGACAATAGGGTAGGTAAGAACCGCTTGGGATCTTAGTGGTCCAAGGCCAGGCTTGCCCGCAGAAAGCCGGAAGAGTGCTTGTTGGGCTTCTTTGTTGATTCAGGCCTGGGATTTGAGTCCTGTGTGCACGTGTGCGCCCGATAGGTTGGATCAGTTGACTCTGATGGTGTTCAAGGTACAGTGTCCAAGCAACATTCCTTGTGAGGATCAGCGAGGGCAGGACACATTGGCTGGGCCAGCTTAGCACCTGTTCCATGCTGGAACTTGCTGAATACACAGGGCTTAATTAGCGAGCAACTGTTTCTGAGCATGGGCTATGCGACAGTTGTGTTGTAGATGCTGGAGTGAGACAGCTCTGTTCCTAAAAGTGTATTGTTCTGGTAGAGGGAGACCACCAACAACCAAAGAAACAGATAGGCAAAAGGTTGTAGGCTACCCTTGAAGCTGTTCCCTGTAAGACTTGCTTTTACACATTTGAAAATATGTTGGGTTCCTGAAAATGGACATTAGGAGTTTAACTGGAATGCAGCCTGGGATTTGGGGTTTCGTAAAGCTCCCTGTGTGAGCCTCAGGTGCAGCCGAGGTTGAGAACCACTGCCAGAGGTGGTGCTGCTTAGGGACATGGACGCTGGGTGCCTCCATCAGGGGCTCCTCCCTTGCAGAGGTTTGCTGCTGAGGCAGAGTGAGTCTGGAGTCAGGACAGAAGGCAGGACTTCCTTAGAGCGAGCCAAAGTGGTTGTGACAGTAGCAAATGAAAACCCAGGATGAGCGGATTGGAATGTTGGATAAGCAATGAATAATGGTTTTCAATAAGTGTGCTCAACGCAATATGCAAATTGCCGTTTGTCAAAAATTCGAATTTAACTATGTGTCCTGTATTTTATGTGTTATGAGCAGGTATAGTAAGAATCTGGGGGTTGGGGGAACCCACAGGGTGGCGATTGACGCTGGGGCCTGCAAGAGTGCACGGTTAGACGTTGGATTGTTTGATTGATGGCAGGGAGAAAGGAATGGAATTCCGCCCAGGACACCTGTGTGCCCACTTGCCTTGTGCGGCTTGGAGAGGCTTCCACCTCCAGGCCTGGAGACCTCGTTACCTTGGCAACGCCCTCCTGCTGTGGGCTCCCAGGGGTTGGAATCTCCCCAGCGCCTGCTTTCTTTCTGGTAGGCAAAGCCTCCAGCCGCGGGGAAGGGCGTGCGCTGGTGCGCAGGTGCGGGTTGCGCAGGCGCTCAGGTGCGCGGGGCGCCGAGGCCAGGGCTGCCCGCCGCCCGCGCATCCCGCTCCTCTTCAAAGGCCTCCGAAGTGAGGGGCCGGCGCAGACACACACGGACGGCAGTTTTATGAGAAAATGCAGATAAAGGGCCCGGCGGTAGGGCCATATGTTCCCGTAATCTCCAAAGCCGTCACTTCAATTAGAGCCTCCCCGAGCTGCAGTGCCCGCGCCTGAGTAAACAGCGCGCTCAAAGAGGAGCTCGGTTTCCAATTAAAAGTGTACTAACATTTCTCTTTCCCTAATTCCCGCCGAGCGCAGCCCGCGCAGGCGGAGGCCCCAGCCGGGTCGCGGCCGGGTCGTCCTGGTCCCCTCCGCGTTCCCAGGTGACGTCAGCGCGGGATTAGGCTGCTGCGCCTAGCCGCGCAGAGTTAATTAAAGCAGCGCCCGCAAATCCGCTGGGCTAGGCAGGTGCTGGGATCTGTGTGTGTGTGCACGTCCCCGTGTGCACGTGTGTCCATGTGTGCGTGTGTGTCCCCCGTGTGTGTGCATCTCGGTGAGTGTGCTTGTGCAGTCGAAGTTGGGAGCTGGAGGTCATCTCCCTTGCTCAGTCCTCCCAGGGACGTGCACTCGGAGAGAGGAGCACAGGCCTTCTGAACTGGGCCTGCACTGAACTGAGCCCTGGTGAGGCCTCATCTCCCAGGTCTCCTGCCGGCTGGTTGGCAAATACCGTTTTTCTATACGGCGGCCCCTCCCCCTCCTTGGTGCCCCAGCCTTGATCATCTAGGGGCACAAATAAATGGAGGCCAGATGTGAAGTTATTTAAATACCGAGAGAGCAACAGGCCTCCCTGGCTCCTTCAGGAGCTCTTGAGAGAGCTGAATCTGAGCATCGGGGCCCCTCAACCTCTGCATCAGGACACTCTCAAAACTTGGTTTCTATTGATGTTTTCTGTTCGGCAGAACTGGTTGAAAGTTGCCTGGCTTCAGACGGGAGAGAGGTGGATAGATTAACTTTCTGGCCTACTCTCTATACCATGAAAGAATCAAAGAATGGAAGCCATTATCCGAAAAATTCCAGAAACATCAATAAGCAGAAAATCCTCACCAGCTCTTTCAAATGCAAATGCTTCTTCTTTCGTGAATTATCTACCCAAGTAATTAGTTTAGTTTTGAGTTTGGCCTTGGAGGTGAGGACTTCAGAGAATGAGTCCCGAAGCCTGAGCTGTTTGTTATTCCCCACTCTCTGATTGATGCTCACTAAATTAAACTGAGGCCCAGTTCAGCAAACATTTCGAGGGCCTATCTCTCTGCCCGACACTGGCTGCGTCAGATACTAGCAAGTACCAGGGCCAGGAAAGCTACCTCTGTTCCAGGCACCAGGTTCCCCAGTGAATAAGGAGCTCCTGTAAGAAAATAATCACAATAAAACATGCACAAAGGTCACGGTAGAGCCACATGGCGTGTGCAGTCTTGCAGGGGGAGTGGTACTGGTCCTTGGGATGTGTGTTAGGAACTGTGTGGAAAATGTGTCACAGTGGGTGTGACATGGTGGCTGGGGCTTGACACTGTGCTTGCTGGTGGTGCGAGGCAGGTGCGTTGTGAGGAAGAAGGGGGTGGTTCGACCTGTCCTGAGCTGGAAGGCCAAGGCCTTGAGGGACTGAAGGGCTTTTCTGTGTCTTACTTGGGTACATTCTGTGGTTGAGAGTTACGATGGGAAGATTATAAGCAGGTTTGCAAAGTTACTAGTCTGTTGTTCAGAAAGAGAAGGAGGGAGAGTGGATTGGAGTTGGGGTGACATTGCAGATGGGGAGGTGGGAGAAGACCCTGCAGCGTCCCAGTGAGAGATGACAGTTTGGGCCAAAGTACATGTTAGAGGTGTCGGGGAAACTGTCCCCTTGCTGGTGCACTCAACACTTGGTGGCTCTCCACTGAGGGCCAGGCATTGTTCTAAGTGGTGGGCGTATAATCATGGAAAAAACAGGCCAAGCACCTCCCACCAGGAGCTTAAATTCTAGAATTAAAATCTGGCAAGAGAGTTTGACATTGAGGATGATGTTGAGATCTCTAAATTATATGAACAGCAATGTCATGAGAAAAGAAGGCAAGTTCAGAAAAGAACGGGCACCCAGGCGGTGATTCAGGAGGGGCAGGCTGAGTGGTTTGGTTTTGTGAATGAGATGTGTCTGACATCTGTCGGGCGGCTGAGCACATGGATCTGGGGCTCTAGGGGGAGGTCAGACGTGGACTTGGCAATCACAGAGAAGCTGAGGGTTTAGAACCAGGTAATTTTGTAGCAGTGTCTCCACGGCTGCCGTAGTCTAGGTCTGCATGGCACTGAGCCCCCCCCCCCCCACACACACTAGCAATTCAGCAACAGGTATCAGGAGAGCAGTGGTCCTCAATGTGTCCTCGGGCCAGAAGGCCAGCATCTCCTGGGAATGAATTGGAATCAAATTCTTACTCTTAAGCCGGACCGACTGTTAGGCACTCTGGGGCCAGAAGTCTATGCTCCTGTTGCCTCAGCATTTGAGAAGTGCTGAACTAGAGCAGTTCACCAGCCCACCAGACACCAGTCCCAAAAACGGTAGCCCAGGCCTGAGTAGGGGCACCTGCATTTCTTAGTGACCACTGTCTGCAAGACCTGTGGGCCTGCTCCCACCCTGGGCAGCATGGGCTGTTCTGATTCTGCTAAGGGTCCGTGGAACCATCACAGATAAGCCCCACAGTGTCCGCACAGTGATTCCCAGTGCCCTTCTCCCCGTTGCTGTTCTACAGTAATCCCGGCTGCCCTGGGGCTTCGTCCTGTCCTGCACACCCCCGACCGACTGACCCGGGGCTCTGCCTAGTTTTTGCTCTATTCCAAGCACACGGTGGATGGATGGAGGGGAGGGGATTTAGGCACCAGCTAAGACTGGCACGTAACAGGTTCTAAAGTCCCTCTCACCTCGAGTGTGTGGCCTAAACAGTGTGCATGCACACACGTGCACGCACTTCCACACACCCCCGCTGGTTCTGTCACCCACAATGCTGCTCCTTAGTCAGCGCTCGAGTCTCTCCTCCTTGGCCAGCTCTTTGGCCACCCAGGGAAGATAAAGTCAACAAAAGATACTTTTTCTGTGGTCCACATGGACCTTGACACACTTGATGCAATCAGAAAATAAGAATTTATCACCTGTGAACAACAGTTTGGCGTGTCCGTGTTTAAATGATTGAGAGAAGAGAGAAATTGGCGAGGACAGGATCGGTCAGTGGCTCGGTTAACACTGTGCTAAAGCAAAGGCTCGCGACTGTGGGTGCCTGGACTCAATTCCCACTTCTCCCATCCGGGGCTGGTGACCTGGGGTGAGCATTGGAGCCTCCTCCTCTCATAGGGCATGAGGTCGGGGAAGGAGACCAGCACAGGGGCGTGTCTGGTGGTGCCTGACTCTAAGCAGTGCTCATGAAAGGGAGCTCCTCCTTAAACTTGAGCATTAGGGACTCAGTGGCCTTCAGCATGTCCTCATGTGCTGGCAAAGGAGGGTGAGGGACCCAGAAGCGGCCACCTTCCAAGGACAGCTTCCTGACTCACCAAAGTGCCCTTCTCACATGGCTGGGAAGCCACATGTCAGGATGCATGACTGTGACACAGAGCCGCAGCTGGCATTACCTAATCTAACAGCTGGGGTGTGACTAGAGGGATTTTGGGTTCTTGAAGGAGGGACAAAGGACACCAGACACAGTCTCTGCAAAGTGGAACATGGAAAGAGAATGTGACATTGATTCTAGCATTTACCCCAAGAATTGCTTTGGATCTGTGTACCTGGGGTGTCAGTTTAGTTTTAACTGTGTTTTATTTTCTTCTTAAATAATGGACGGCAACTTGAGGCACCTCGCCTTTGCAGAAGTATGTGCTGTGTGCAGGCAGACCTGGCAGTGGTGCCAGCAGCCTCCCCATGGAAGCCAGAGCAGGAGGTTCCCTCTGCTCCGCTTCCTGGTGTGAGGGAGAACCACTCAGACCTGGCTTCCCAGGAGAGGCTGGGGAACCAAGCACTGGCACCGATTCCCTTCCCAGGGCTGAAGAAAAGAGTGGGAAACGCCTCCCGACTTGATGAGCCCCAGCTCATTGAATGAGGGTGCAGGAACCCTTGGTAGGAAGGGCCCGTGGCAGGGCTGCAGATCTCCCCAAAGTGGCCAGGCCTCCTGGGCCTCCTGACACCCCGTCTGAGGCCTTCTGTGCTCTACTTGGGGATGTCTCCCTGCCACCCCCACTCCCTGGGCCTTGGAGGCTGGCCTCACAGCCCCGCTCCCCTGTGTCCAGGGATGTGCACGGACTTTGGGTGTATCCGGGGTCATGAGCCACAAGGAGGCGTCCCTTCTTGTCTGAGAGAACCTGTGAGGAGGCTTTAGGGTGCATGATACACACCAGCTTCCGTCTGTGGTACCCTCAGTGTGTGCACCTTTTGTGCGGGCAGACTTCCGGTGATGACAGGTCTGTGTCATTAGAAAGTCACCTTCTGGTAGTCCTGTGCCTGTAACTTGCAGAAGAGTGTCTCAAAGCTTTAGCTTCGAACTGTAAGCTTTGGAGTTCAGAAATTTCAGAACAGGTGCAATTATGCCAGTTTCGGTAGGCAGGAGTAACTGCCGTTGTCCAGCAAACAGGAGGACCAGGTTCACGAGACCCGGTTAACTAGAAATCCCAGTCAGGCAGAAGCCATCATTTGGAATGCTCCACTAAGACAAGGGAGAGATTAGCAAGGCCGTAAGCTGTCACCACAGGATGCTTTCAGACAAGCACCTCGGCGGAAGTGTTCCCATCGCTGGTCCTCACATAGCCCAACTTCCTCTCCTGTCTGCATGTGCGGTTTTGTCGAGAGGTCACGGTGTTCAAGTCCATGTCCCTAGGACCACCACAGATCAAGCACTGTCCAAAAACAAACCCAACCCAGCCTGTGCTGAAGGTACCCCAGCCTCCATCCAGAGAGTGAGGAAGACGGAAGGGGGCTCTAGAAGGCTTTTTATCAACAAACGCTAGGGGTGCTTTGCTCAGCCCTTTGGGTCGGGTGCATGGAGCCCTGAAAACAACTCCTCCTGGGCAAGTCTGCCAGCCTGGGCAAGAGCCTGGACCCCAGTGCCAGGGCTGTGTCCTCTCGTACCCATGACAGACCTGGGTGAGGGAAGGGCCCTGCATCTGGGCCCAGCAACCCAGAGCCCTTCTTGAAAGAGCTTCATCTTGGTCCACAGTGGCTATTGGGCACAATGCCATCAGCTGACTTAGAAGCAGCAACAGGTCCCTTCTGGTAGTCCTGTGCCTGGAAGGCCATGGTCAGGGTGCCATTAAGGTCAGAAGCTGGAGAGGGTCCTCTTCTGATTGCCAACTTCTTGTGCCCACGAGGGCAGGGTTCATAGAGCTCTCTGGGTCCTTTCACAGGGCACTACATGAGGACTCCACCACATGGCCCATTACCTCTGAGAGGCCCCAGCATCTAGAACTGTCACATTGGGGCTTAGGGGTCAACACACCAACTTTAAGGGGACCCGGGTGCTCCAGAACAGTCTCAGTCGGCACTTCTCAGTAGGAGGACTGTGAGCATTCTGGGTGGTGTGACAGTTTGTTTCTTGCACCTGTGCCCTCCCCTCTAACAGCTAGACAAAGGTGGCCTCCGTGTCGGCCGGTGCTCCTGGGGAAGGAGCATTCTTGACAGAGCGATGGTCAATTTAGAGTCGTGGTAGCAGACTCGAAAATGCCTGCCCTCTGCGGTTACGATCGGGGTTGGTCAAGGCGAAAGTCCCGAGACGCCTCTGCGTCACCTCCATTTCACAGTGAGGAAACTGAGGTTGAGGGCCCTGCCTGAGCCACCTGGGACTTGCGGGGCTGGTCAAGGGTGTTGGCCTCTCCCGCCCTCTGTGCTGCTTCCCTCGGCCCCGTCTGAGCCTGGCCGTGGAGAGGTTTTGCACACGTGAAGCAGCTGTGACTGGGAACGCAGGGCCGCCGGCCACTCCTGATGGTGGGTGTGCTCCCCAAGACCCTGAGCTTGGGGTGTCTAGACTGTCGAGTGCTTTGAACACCTTACCTGTCTCAAGAGGACTTGGGTGCCTAAAGCAGAGCTCATGCCACGTTTCATCTGCTGAGCCACTTTTGGGTCATTGTATAACGTAGCTGACATGGTGTGGCGAGAAGGCACGTATCAAAGTCTAACTGGCCACCTTTTTTCTTCCTGTGGTGATCCATTCATAGTGACTCGTTTTCAAATGATGGAATGCAGCTCATTTCCAGCACGGGTTGCAGACGTCATTTCAGTCTTCTCTCCCTAGAGGTGACGAGGATAGAGCAAACCCCTCTGTTTGGCTGCTGCATCTGTGAGTGGCAGAGGGTGCAGGTGTTGGAGACGGAGTGAAGAGGAAACTCACAGGCAAAACGACAAGCCGCCACTCTCTCCAGCCTCTCAAATAGGCCTCCTTTGAAGGTCTTTCTGGCCTCCAGCGTGGTCCTGGATCTGGCCATGGTGCTGACTGCTCACTCACCTCTAGTACTGCTTTCCAGTGAATTCTGGACCGGAGCCCTAGGGTGGATGTCTGCATGTCCCATTACCTTGCTGTGTCTCTGGCACAAGCCCCACAGAACTGGCTCTGAGGAGGGTAACCAGTGGAGTAGAAGATGGCCTGAGCTGGCTTAGATTTCAGTGGGGCTAGTGAAATGGAGTGTTGGACGATACCTGGCCAATAAAGGGACAGTCGCCACCCTGCAGAATCCCTAGCCAGTCTCAAGCACTGAGTCGGCCAGGGTCAAGCAGCAGAGGAGAAGCAGTGTCAGCTTTGGAGACAAGAGAACCGATGGTGTGGCTGATGAGATGTGGGGACGCAGACCAGGCAGGACGGTGAGGCCATCCACGGAGCAGCAGCAAGGGAGGCTGGCACCACCCAGGCTGAGGGCAGTGCCAGGAGGTGGTGAGAACACGTGGGGAAACTGCAGCTGCCGAAGACGCCACCCAGGCGTCAGGGAGCTCAGGGAGGGACTGTGATTTCTCCTGGCTTCTCTCTGTCCTGAGTCCCTCCTAACTGCCCACTGGCTGAAGCCAGATGGTGCAGCAGCCTTCAGGGGTTGGCCCAGGTGGCACAGAGCAGACGGAGAAGGCGGGAATGGATCCGAGCTTCAACGAATGGCACGTGACTTAGGAAACCTGTAACACGGACAGGGAAGAAAACCAGAGGTGTCTAAGACGGTGGAGAGAAAATTTGGAAGTCAACATTAATTCAGCAAAGTTGGGACTTCTGTGTGGTGAGCAGAGCACAGGTGTCTGGGCCCAGAGTGGATCAGGTGGGGAGCCACCTGCGGCAGAAGCCTCCACAGGCGGCAAGGCGTGGCTGGGCTTCCGCTCTGCCTTTCCGTGCGGGGCTGGCTTCCCCCGTGTTGAGAGGCCTGTGTGCCCGCCCTGACCAGGCACCTGCCTCCTCCTCTCTAGGGACCGTGCCCACTGTGACAGCCTGTGACCTCACTGCCTGGCTTCTCGTTGCTGTCAGTGTCTTTCTCAGAGGGGGCATCACCCCGCGAGCGCGGCTGCTGTGCAGAGCACCATGTCACCACTGCTCCGCCACAGTCAACCGGTTTCCAACCCTGCTTATCCCTCTTTAAGTCTGACTTAGATTCTGAAAGGTCTTAGTTCATTCTCCATTTATCGGGGGCGTCTTGGCTGAAGGAGGAAGAGCGGCTCTTGAAGGGCTCTCGTCTGCCATGTGCTTTCAAACCTACACCAGTGGCTTCAACCACGGGGGGCAGGTCTGCTGCAGCTGTGGACCCAAGGGCCCCTTTATGGCACGGCAACCATCTGCTTGTGTGACTTCTCCCCACTGTGACTAAAGACTCCTTCCTTCCTTCCTTCTTTCCTTTTTCAAAGATGAAAATGACTCCTGGGTTTTCCTCTCATTCCCAAGACCCTGTTGGATAGTACACATGGCGTCACTTGGTGGTGCTGCAGCTGAGGCTGGAAAGTTGCTGTCTGAATGCTTTAATGGGTTCTGTAGCCCAGTACTGAACACTGGGAGTTGCAGAAACAGAAATTTGCTTCCCAAGAACCAGCACGGAGTCCATAGCTCTTGGTTGCCCAAGCCCCTAATGCCCTTTCAGCCCCATGGCCCTCTGGCCAGCTGTGCTTCCCTTCTCTGCTGTCCATGCTCCTGCTCTTGTGCTGGGATGCTGTCCCCTCTCCCCTGCATCTTGCATTCAGCCGAAACACTCCTGACCTGCTCTTCAAGGGCTCCAGCCTGTGTGCTCCTCCTGCAGGGGCTTTGAGGCAGGGACTCGGTCCTCTTCACAGATGTGTGTTAAGCACTTTGCAAAATTGGCATTTTTAAATGGATATATGAATGATGGATTTACAAGGACCCTCTATATTGAAAAATATTTGCTTATCCCTGAAGGTAAACTTTCTATCAAATGAAGAACTCTCTCAATGGGAGAATAAAATCCAGCTCTGCAGGTTGGTCTCCACACGGGTGCACACCGTTTGAGAGCAGGGTGATGTGAAGAGGAGCTGTGTTAACTTGGAACCTGGTGGCAGGGTTGGGTAGCCACCATCGTCTGCAGAGTGTCAGTGTGAAGCGACTTCTTTGCCAAACTCCCTGATAGCCTCTGGCTGCATCTCTCAATGGCATCAGCGGAGATGCAGCCGCTGACCTGAGGCAGGCCTCGCTTAAACACTTGCCCGTGGAGGGGGAGGGCTGCATAGCTTTGGTCCCTGGGCCCTGCAGACAGCAGGCTGCTCAGCACCTGCTTCCACACTGGAGGAGGTGATAATGAAGATGGAGGGGAGGGACCCCAGTGTGAAGGAGAGAAGCTGGCTGCTCACATGTCAGCTCAAGCATGCGCAGCTCTGGTGTTCAGTGGCCATTGTGTCACCAAAGAGGAGGGAGAGCCAGCCCCTGGGCTTGGCGGTGCGTGGCACAGTGATGCCTACCCAGGCCAGCCCTGTCCATGCCAACCGTGGGTCACCCTGTCACCTCACCTCTTCCTCAGTCATACTGTTGATTTTAAAGCAGAAAACAACATGTTTAAAGTTTTTTTCTTCCCTACTCACAAAAGCGAGCAGGAATCAGGGAGATTTGGCTGGAGCCATTGGAAAGGTGTGAGGGTCCCAGTCCGTCGTTTACCCTCATGGGTCCTGCTGTGTGTGCATGCAGGGCCACGGGGAGGCAGAGGGAGGCACGTTCAGTCAGTGATTCTCCAAGTGTGGCCCTGGCCCAGCCCCATCAGTGTCCCCCGGGGAACTGTGAGACTGGAAAGCTGCAGACCCCATCCAAGACTTGCTGAGACCGGCTGTGGGTGGCAGACTCCGGCCCGCAGATGGCTGGAGGCCTGCTCTGAAGCTCGGGGTGACATGTTTCCCCTCGGATCCCTCAAGATAAGCTCCGTGCTTTACAAATGAAGCATGGGAGGGGAGGAGGGCTGAGGGTGCGGGTTCAGGCTCCCTGAGGGCGGGAAGTGGGCTGCTCTTGGCAGTGGCCCACCAAGTTCGCATCATCTCAGGACACCCAGTTCCACGTACGGGCACGAGCGTACATACTCGCCCGTGGTCGCAGCAGGGCTCACTGCACACAGCGACACCCAGTGTGTGGTGAACTTAGGGGAAGTGCTCCCGGAAAAACATTTCTGCTCCCTGTTCCTCCTGCCAAGTGCTCCCCTCTGCAGGAAGCTGTCCTTGGAGACCATGTATCCAGTCCCCACTGGCTGGACCACTTGTGCAGCTGCCCCACAGCATGGTCCACCCTTGGTCTGTTTCTGTTCTTCTCCAGGTTTCCTCCCTGGGGATTCCAGTCGGGGCTTTTCTCTTCGTGACTTTCTCTGCTGTCCTCCTTAGGGGCATAGCCACCCGGGTACTGTCGTAGCCGTGAACCATCTGGGGTCAATATCGACATGAAAGAGACAGAGTGTAGCTCCAGTGAAACGGATTTCACCCCAGCTGAGCCCGAACGGAGGTGGCTCATGATTCCCTCATGTTCTCAGGTGGCCTGTCGTGGCCAGCGGCGTGCAGTGCCCTGGAGTCTGAGGGCACAGGCCCGGTGCTGTTGGCCTCTGCTCACTTTCCAAGCCAGCAGAGGACCTGATCAGAAGAGGGCATCCCGGCTAAGGGTGCACAGCGTCTGAGCAGCATGGTCAGGTTGGCACGCTCCCCTGTGGTTAAGCCCACAGACACGGATGGGGGGGTGGCTGCCGCAGGGGACGGAATGGTGTACCAGCCAACTCCCCGCCTGCCCGGCACCCAAAGATTGCTGTCTTAGTCTTTTTGAATTTGGAGGAATAATTAACCCTTTGTCTTCCAAACCTTCCAAGAAACAATTCAGCTTTGCTCTTCATGGATCCTCTGGAAGACTAGTAATCAATGCAGTGGACCACTCCAGAGAGAGGTGGGGGTCAGTCCATTTCCCAAACTGGAGGAAACACGCTCACACGTTATTACCATAAACCTGACACGAGGTCCTGTGAATCACACAGCCGTGTCTGGTGAACCACCAGGCAGCTCGAGTAGGGAGCAGTGGTTTCCATTTCGTGTTTGTCCGTGTGTGGCTGGAATGCTGTGACGGTGGTGCTGTTGGGATTGTCCGTGTTTGCAGGGGGTGGCAAAGCCTTGCACAGGTGCCCCAGCTGCACACCTGTGCCTCCCAGCTTGGGCTGCACGGGCCCTTCTTATCAGAGGGGAAAGAGGAGGATGGGAAGATGCAGTGTGTGGGTGGAGTGAGGCTGTGGGTGTCCAGACGTGACCTGTTCAGCTGTGAGAAGGCCTGAAACTGATGGGGAAAGTGGGAACACCACCGCCGGTGCCGCTGTCCTGGTTCCCTGCAGACCTCCCTGGCACAAGGTCCCCTTGAGGAGCGCCAGCCGCTGAGGGAGGTGAAAGGTGCGGCCCAGCTGGCAGGCTGCCAGAGCTCAGGAGTGTGCAGACGTGACCCCTCGGGGCCTGCCTGCGTGCCTGAGCGGGATGCCCGGCTCTGACCGCCCAGCCCCTCCCCTGCCTGGCACAGGAACCCTGTCTGCTGCGCACTCTCTGAACAAAGGGGTCTTTCTTGAAACGCTTCACCTGTGGCCCCACTCGGGAGTGCAGCCCAGCTCCTGTCCGCTGTGCTGGTGGCATGTGGACTCAGATCCTCCCTGAGCTTGCCCTCTGGGGATGGCAGTGGCCGGCAGGACAGTGAGAGGCAGGGGAAGTGCAGGGTGGGGCTGCGGGCAGAGGGTAATGGGGACTTAGAGGAGGTCTGTCGCTTTTCCAGCAGGAGCTCAGGTGGACTCCACCCCGGAGGCCTCCCCTCCAGCCTTTTCTTTCCTCACTCTTTAATAATGGTCGTGGGACCAGGTGTCCTTGGAGCTCCAGTCACTGGGAGGCCAGACAGAGGGGGAGGAGGGTGGGAGGAGGGCGTCCCAGCCCTGTGCCCTTGGGCAAGAGACTCCTTCCCCTTCCTGGGCCTCAGTTTACTCATCTGGACGAGAAGGAGAGCAGCGTGATTCCTGCTTGGTGGAGCTGGGAGAGATTGTGGGCCCTGCAGCTGTAGCTGATGCGTGCCAGCTGGTGGGTGAGCACGAGGAATCCTTAGGCCATCTTGTGGAGGAGGTGGGGCCTCCGGGTGTGAGCGTTTTCAACAGGAGTGCTCAGCTCAGCAGCGCGTACAGGGAGGACCTGCTCCTAATTTTGCTGTCAAAGCTACTGTCCAGGGGCTTGTGCTCTTCCCGCATGAAGAACGGCTTTCCAGCGTCTATGGGAGGTGGGGCGTTTGGGTCTCCCCAACCTGGGCTAGGACGGCCACAGGAGACTGTCGTTTGCTCATGGCCGACGTGCTGGTTGACAAGCTGGCTTCCTTGCTTGGCACGGGGCGTCTCTGGGGTGGTTTGGACTGGTCGGCCATGTGTGAGAGCTGCCTGCCACAGAGGCCCTGTGTATGTTGGCGCAGGTTCCTGGGCCTCTCTGAGGCTGTGTTTCCTCCTTAGGAGAGCAGTAAGACTGTCCGTGCTGTGCTGCGGTGGAGATGGAACCACACATGCCCTCTGCTGGCCTGGCACAGAGCTGGTGTTTGGGATATGGGCATTTGCTTATTTTTTTTCAAGGTCCGTGTCTAGTACTGGGACCCAGGAGATTTCCTCAGACCAGGTAGAAAGGAGACCTGAGGCCGATGTTGCCACCCAGGTCTGAGCAGGGCAGTTCAGAGGCTGAGGCCTGTGCATCCCTGGCCCACCATGCCCTGCACTGTGGGTTCTCGCTTTCCCACGCAGCGGCGGCCACAGAGCCCCGCCCCAGTACCCATGCCTGTCCTCCTGATGACAGCTGCTCCTCAACACAGGGACCCCTACAGGAAGCCCAGGTCCCTATTCCTTTTCCCCAGATAGGCACCCCCATGCTCATTCTGACACTCCCTTGTGTCCAGGCCAGCCCGGCCCTCTTTGGACACCTGCTTCCTCCCTCTGGCTCTCCGGGTCTGCTCCCCACCTGGGCCCCATTCCTTCACTAAGTTCTCTGGCAACTTGACGCTGCTCTTTTCTGACGGCCAGGTCCTTTCTTGCCATGCCCAAGGGACGTGCTACACGCTGCCCGTGCTCTGCACGCCTCCTGCACGCCTCCCTTCCCAGGTCAGCCTCTGCTCCTCTGGAGCACGGGCTCCTCTCCCACCTGTTCCTCTGCTCAGGGCACAGAGCCCGCTGTGCAGTGGCCTGCGCGGAGGTCTCCCTTGTCCTGCCTCCCTTCCCAGGTCAGGTCCTGCTTGCCACAGACGACCTGCCTCTCGGCCAAGCGTCCCCTCTCTTCTGTGCAGCAGCCCCTGTTCATCTTTTGTCCTTCGCCTTCGGTAGGGAGGAGGGTGTCCCAGCGCTGTCCTGAGCAGCGCATCCTCTCGAGCCTTCCTGGAGCTCGTGGAGGGCAGGATCCGTGCACCCTCCTGGCTGGTTCCCAGCGGGCCGTCCCGGAGCCATTGCTGGCGGGTGGAGGCCTTGCAGAGCCGTGTGCAGGTGGCAGCTGCGTGGTCCAGCTTCTGTGAAGTGCCGCGCTGTTACCCCTTGCACTTTGAATGCTGCTTGGAGCTCCTCACCTCCAGAGGCGACACCATTGCTCTGGGAAGGATGGAGTTCCAACCTCACACTGCAGGGCCATGGCTGGAAGAGCTTCCTACACCTCCGTCTTCACAGATTCCTCCCTGTTCTTCCTGCCTCCACCCAGAGAAAACCCCCGACCTCTCCTCCACTGCCCCAGCCTGCACGTTTATGAGGCTCATTGCATCTGCGACCGGCTGTTCCTGCCTCTGCCCTCCCTGGCTTGAGGGTCTCTGGTCCCCCTCCCTCGCCCTCGGCAATCCCTTGTTTATGGACTGCTGCGATTTTTCCAACAACCTGAGATGAATGTACGGGCCCCACAGGTGGTGCAGCTCCGTCCCCCAGCCATAAACCACGCTGGGCTTTCATCTGTGCTCGCTTGGGTCCTAGGTGGGCGGGGGGGACAGCGGTGGGGGAGTGGCAGCCCGAGCCGTTCCAGACACTGCTCTCATAAGAAGGGCCCTGAGAAGCATGCTGGGACTTCGCGCCAAGCCAGTTCATTGCACTCTGGCAGGCTGTGGGTGGAGACCTAGTCTCTGGGCTTCCCCTCCAGGAGTCAGATTTATGCTGGGCCGTGTCTAAATGGCCTCCGGGGATGCTGACATTTGGTGGGAGAGCCCGAGTGTGTTCTTTTCATCTCCGCTGAGTGGTGTCAGCTTAAATCATGAGGCCTGGCCACGCCTGGTGTGGGAGGCTCTGGCCGCTGCTCTGCTGTTTGAAGGCTTCCTTCATCTTCTGCTCGCAGCGTCCCGCCGGCTCGTACGAACCCCCCTTCTCTGGGACAAGTTGCAGAGCCTGCAGTTCAGGCACTACCTGTTTTCGTGGAGAAATGGGAACCTGAGTCCAGCAGGTCTGCCTTGCTGCAAGAGCAGAAGGGCACTCAGAGACCCTCCCAGGAGCAGAGTCGGAGGATGTCCTGTCCGAATGTTTATACATGGTGGCTAGAGCTGGTGAGGGTCAGCGATGGTCAGCCCTGTTGGCCTCAGTGTGTGGCATCTGCCTGCACATGAGAGGTGCCATGTGCCCTCCACCCCTCCGCCTTCAGAATCTCTCACCTAGACCTTGCAGGACACCCGAAAGTCCCTTGGTGCAGTCAGAGGCGTGTCCTGTCAAGGGTATGTGTGCTGCTGACTGGGAGCACACCTCAGACGGTGCCCAGGAGGGACCCCAAGGGTCAGCCCAGAAGCAAGGCTCGGGATGTGTAAGCCTGGATGGAGAGCAGGGTTGGAGAGGTCTAGGGCAGGGGCAGCACACTGCTTGCCGCAGGTGACCTCCTGGCAAAGGTCCCCTCTGTCTTCTGCTGGGCACCCTTGTCCATCTGGTGTGGCATTCATGTCCAGCACAGGTGAACAAGCCCTGCTTTCAAGCCTCCTGAGGCTTCCTCTGCAACAGGGCAGAGCCCGTAAGACCTGCAAAGACTGGAATTTTATGGAGACTCTGGAGACCCCCGCTCAGGGCTTCTTGAAGGTGAAATGGGGGCTGAAGAAAGAAGGTGAGGAAGATGCCAAAGGGCAGAAAGGGGTCAGGAGAGAGGCTCACAGCAAGCTCTCCAGGGACAGACCCCTGCCCCTCCCCCGCCACGCCCCCTGCTCTCTGGACACAGAGATGTGTCATGTGCCCTGCCTTCCTGTCTCCCCTGGAGAGAAGGGAGGAGCAGCCACCTTGCTGGGCCCTTTACATCCTCCAGAAACGCAGGGGCTGGCCCATCTTCTGCCCCTTTCCCTGTTGGTTCATGGTGGCATAGCGGCTCTCTGGAAATGTGCGCGTGCCCTAGGCTGAGTGCCATGACAGAGGGCCCCAGAGGACCACAGACGTCCTGTCCCTGGACAAGCCCAGAACTTCCTCTTGCCTTCTGCCGCAGCCCTGCCCAGCCCCCTTGTCAGGACACTCGAACATGCGCTGCACAAAACCCACTCTGATGAATCCCAGCGTCCAGATCCAGAGCTCAGCCCTCCCCTGGACACGAGGCTGCTAGCAACTGAGAACATGTGTCTAGGACTGAGGACACGTCCTTTATGTTGAAATAGTAATGGCCATTATCATCACTGAGCACTGTGGTATTCCAGGCAGTCCCAAGCTCTTTCCCTGCATCACCTCACTTAATTTCAGTAGCAGTTACAATCCTTTTCTTTTTTTCTCCCTCCCTCCCTTCCCCCTTCCTTCCTTCTTTCTAACAGGAATTTAACTCAGGGTGCTTAGCCATTGAGCCACATTTCCAGCCCTTTTTTATTTTTATTATTTTTGTTTTGAGGCAGGGTCTCACTAAGTTACTTGGAGCCTCACTAAGTTGCTGAGGCTGGCTTCAAACCTGTGATCCTCCTGCCTCAGCCTCCCAAGCCCCTGGGATTATAGGCATGTGCCACTGTGCTAGGCCACTGTTCCTTTTCCTGAGGAGAAAACTGAATTTTGAAAATGTGTTCAAAAAAGACCTGCAGACTCAGCCCCTTGAGCTGCATGACCCTTGGAGGAGCTCCACAGGACACTTGGGTGGGATGTCAGCCTCAGAAATGCCACTGAAGGGTCTCTAGTGTTCCTGGACGTGGGGACTGGTGTGTGGGGGGGTCTGAGCAGTAGGCTGACCAGCCCTGCAAAGGTGACTGGCCCGCTGAGGCCCTTTTTTCTGTCTCATCCTGCAGGTGGGTCTCTTACCTTCCTGAGGCATTTAGTTTTTCAGGATTGGACTCCTCCTTACTGTTCCGCACACCTCCTTCTCGGAGGACCTGAAGCCCCTCACATGGGGTGACTGCCCCAGCTTCTTGCACTGTCTCCAGGAAGGCGCAGCCTCAGCCGACAGTGCCAGAGGAGCCTCCCAGCCAGGAGGACCCTGGCTGTGACACTTTTCAGCCTTTCAGGGTCTTTCACTTATACTCTCGAGGAGAAGGAGGCAGAGGAAAGAGCCAGCCTCTCCACAGCACCTATTAAGCACCTGCTGTATGGCAGGGTCACAGCTGCTTGCCCAGACAGACCCTGTGGACACTGGGTAGGCCTTGTTGCCATCAGTAAGCACGTGAGGAGGTGGGCAGGGGTGTGGCCACTGGCATTGCGCTACGCCTGCAGCAGTCCCTGCCTTGAAAGGCTGGTGTCCCTTTAGCCAGGCACTCAGCTGAGCGTCCCTTCATGTTCAAGCTGTGGTTTAAATGTTCTCAGGAGCACGGGCCTCTGAGCCTCAGATGGAAAGGCGCCAGTGGAGACAAACTGGGGGCTGGGCTCGAGGGGCAGCTAAGAGGGGCAGGCCAGGCTCACATGGTGGGGTCCTCTGTGGGCTTTCTCGAGGGGCCAGAGGGACTGGCACAGGGCAGGCCTGGGGCAAAGGTCTCCCTGGAGCCAAGAGGACCAGAGAGCTCTGGGCGACCTGGAGACAGGGAGGCTCTCCCTAGGATGATTTGGACACACTGCCTGTGGCTATTACTGACCCTTCATAGGAGGTCTTTCTCACATGGGCCCCTGCAGACCCTGGAAGCCGCTTCCGAAGAGGTAGCCTGAATGCTAGGGCTTGGTTCCCTTTAAAAGTCCCCCCTGTCTTGCTTGCTGCTTGCAGAATGGAAGCAGTTCACATGGTTCACAGCTACTTTGCAAAAGAGTTATTTTATGGAGAGCAGTTTGGACGGGTGATCAGTGTTACCTGGCCTCAGTCTGCAGGCAATCAATCCAGTGCTGGTCCTCGACGGCCATTTGAACAGTACTGTCTCTACCTCCTGCAGTGGATAGAAGTTTCGACACGGTGTCTAGGAGGCTAGGGGCACTAGTGTTGAACTGAGGCCTGGGAGGTCATGTTGATGACCAGCGCTTACTGTGGACTTGCAGGCTGAGCAGCATTCTGGGTGCCCGGGCAGCAGCCGCTCACTCAGTGTTCACAAGGCCACCGCGAGCAGTCTCTCCTGCCGAGGACGCTCATCCCGAGGGCTAATGCACATGCCCGACCCGGCCAGGGCTCAGCAGGTGGCGACGACTGAGGTGTAGCATGGACCTCCCGGTTTCTGCTCCGGTTTGGAAGTGTTCTCCTCAGCTCTTCCTGGGAGCTTTCGGGTCCATGCCACGGGCTGCTGCACGCGTCCACAGGCCGTCCTGACGTGGGGTGCGCCCGCTGCGGGGCCTCAGACTCACTGCGTCATCTGCTGCTGCTTTCAGGCAAAAGTGACGAGGAGGAAAGCCTCTGCAAGTCAGCCCCGGGGGCGGGCAAGGGGGCCTCTGAGGACGGCAAGGACCACAAGCGCCCCAAACGCCCTAGGACCATCCTGACCACCCAGCAGAGGAGAGCATTCAAGGCCTCGTTTGAAGTGTCCTCCAAGCCCTGCAGGAAGGTACGGGAGGGCAGCGGGAGGCAAGGGGACAGCATGCCTCTCTGTGGGTGCAGGCTGTGCTGGAGGTCGGCACGTGGGGTCCCAATGGTGGGAGAGGGGATCAGTCTGTGTGAGAGAGTTCAAGCCTCACTGTGGGTGCTGGGGTGCAGTAGGGCTCCCCGAGCCCTCGTGTGTGGTGCCAGTCCGTAGCTGTCCCTGTGCGCAGCGCAATGGGGACAGGCAGCAGCAGCCTCGTTGGTGCAGACTAAGCCGCTGTCACAGCGTGGATGCGTGGCTGGCCGCACCTGCTCCTCCTGCCTGGTGGTCCCCTTGCTGTGTGCCCGGGGCCTCCTCCGAGCTGCAGGCTCCCCTGGTGGAGTGGCGTCGTGCTCTGCAGGGGCATCCACCTGCTGTTGTGCCTGTCAGGGGGCCTCGCCAGCAGGGCTGCAGTGAACCTGGTGTGAAGAGCAGTGCCTTCAGGGGGGCGTCTATTCTCCCCTACGTCACAGGCCCAGGACAGCAGGACTGGGGGCCTCATGTGGGCCAGGGGTTATCCAGCTGTCACGGCTGTTTCCTGCCCCAGGGGTGGGAGGAGGCAGGAAGCCCAGGCGCCTGTTCCCAGGTCTGCTGGGCCACTCCACTCGGAGAAGGCAACGTTCAGTCCTGCGGCTGCACGTCCTGCAGGGGAAGCGGGAGGCTGAGCCCACCTGCTGACCACATGCCCGTTACACGCAAGATTCCATCACGGAGGAAGGTGAGCAGGAGCGTGCTGGGCCAGCTACCTGGCTCTGCTGCAGTGACTGGCCCTTGAGCATTCGTGATTGAACTGCCTGCCATACTGGGTACCATGTTTTACACATTAAAAAGAAATCATTCTTTTTGAAATTTATAAAGGAAATGCCATTTTTTTAGGGTTAGCATTTCCTTTTCTGCCTTCCTGATGGAATTCCTCAGCCTTCCCTGTGGTGACAGGATAACCGACATCTTAGTTGTCCCCAGCAAACACGTATTTCCAGTTCTGGGCTGTGGCCTGGCAGGGCTCAGGGTGCCTGCTCCACCAGCTTTTGTTTGAGGGTCCAGCCTGAAGGACAGTGCCCTCCGGGACACGTTCTCATGAAGGTGGCAGAGGGCAAGAGGCCAGGGCAAGGAGGCCAGAGAAGTCCTCGTGCTGGATG
>CM053410.1:89563283-89620276 GCA_028644305.1 Xerus rutilus
GTTAAACATAAAAACAGATAAAGGAGAGAATCTTTCCAGATACTCACTCTTCTCTGTGAAAACGAACTGTATTCTAACCCTAAGCTTAATACTGAGTTCTTGCCTTTTATAAATTCCATTATAAAAAATCGAACAAAATTTAAGTGCATAGTGAATTATTAGGATGAAGAATCGTTGCTTGTAAATCATTAGTTCTGGCAACAAGTGCTAATTTGCCTGGTGATTTAGTGAAATGTTTTCCTCCCCCATCTTTCCATTTTATTTCTGCTAAGAGGGGAGATTTCCCCCAGTTTCCCTCTCCCTTGGCCCTGGGCTTCCTCATTGAGCTCCTGTATGTGGCGCTGATCCCAAACTTGGAAAATAAACGATCTTGGGAAATCTCAGGTTAACGTTGGCCCGTGCCTCTGGCACGGTCCTGCAGCAAAAGCCTCCAGGTGCACTCGACGGGCACTGCCTTGGTCTCTCCCATCCACAGGGCCTGGCTGAGCTAGGCGTGCTGGAGTGTGTGACATAATCCTGGCTACTGAAGCAGAGGCCCATCCCCTGGACACATCCACTCTGACCACCCTCCTTCAAATTCCTTAGTTCCCTGGAAAGTGGGCAAAACTTCACCCAGGTGGCTTTGTGCTTTGGGCACAGAAGGAATGGGGCTTCGAGACTGCCTGATGTGTGTGAGGATCTTGATCCAAGTGTTGGAGGCTGGCTTTGGTGCTGTGGCCCTGGGTGGGTCTGACTTGCCCTGGGTGGAGGCTGGTGCAGGAGGGTCTCACTGACTCAGCCAGGGTCAGCCATGGCATCTTTCTTGGAAATTTTGGTTCACTCTGCAGTGTTGGAGGGAAAGGGATCAGAGGGGTGTGACTTGACCCTACATTCAGGAGTAGAAAGGACAGTGTGTCAGTGGCCTGGCAGCCTCTCTATGCCAGGCACGGGGAGACGCCTGGCGAGGGCCATGTGGACATGTGAGAGGGCAGGGTGTGGCTGTTTCTCAGAGCTTGGCGTACTTGGGTGGGACCCCAGAAGCCCTGAGAGCAGCACCCAGGGTGTGGAGATGAATGCGCGACCGCCATCCTGGGGGATGCGGGCTTGCGTCTTGAGTGGGCGGCTCACCCTGCAGACCCCAGCACTGACTGGTGGACGTGGTGCCAGGTGCCTTGCAGCCTCCTCTTGCTCAGCATGATGCAATGGGTGGTCCACTTGCCTCCCTGCTGAAGATGAGCAGAGGACCCCGAAGGGAGCCCTGCCCAGGCCCGCGCTGTGGGCAGAGGAAGGCAGGATTCCTGGCCTCTGAGGCCATGGCAGCTTCTGTGTGGTTTAATAGGAAAGAAACCCACTAGCTCGGCCCTGGCTGCCTCCTTCTTTAGTCCTTAGTCACTCAAAACAGGAGCATGGCCTGAGGGAGACATCAGGGAACCTCCCTGTCTTCTGAACGGGGCAGACACAAAGCCAGGTCCAGGCCGGACTTGACGTTGGTCTAGGTGCCATCGTGCATTCAATTCCTGGACACTGGCCTCCGCTATGCATCCTTGTCGAGGCTGAGCACACCCTGAGTCCTCGCCTCCTCCGCCCTAGTTCTGAGCTGCCTCACAGTGTGGACTCCCGAGGCCGCAGTGATTCCTTGGCCTCGGTGGGCATTTTGTCCTCGTGTCTGACACTGTGCCTGTCTGGTGGCCAGCTGTCCCCTGCCCTGGTCCTCACGGCTCCTCATCCCCATCCCGGTTTGGGAACAATCATCTATAGCAATTAACTTACTTAACCAATCTTTCTGTCAGTGGGGGACTTTATGGAAATTGAAAACTAATTAACGTTTATCTCAGCAGCTAATCACATGAAATCTACTGCTTTCCTGTCTCAGGTTCTGAAATAATGATGGCCCACAAACTGAGCCAGGGAGATCTTGATAAGTCCCGACAGGGCACAGCTGAGAGGAGAGGCAGCAGGCGGATGCCGCCTCTTCTGCTAACGAGGACCTGGGGCCTGCAGCCGCTGAGGCTGCGGGAAGGGTGGCCACAACACCGAGCACCCGGCACCCAGACACCGGGCTGTGCGCACACACACACACACACACACACACACACACACACACACTAACACCCAGGTGCAGACTTGAGTGTTTAAAAGCGGTCCTCTGGTAGAAGCCACTTAGCCATGCCCCCGCTCCCCCCTCGTTAAGCATTTATTTGCTAAGCAAGACGCATTTGTGCGTCAGGCCCCGAGGAGGCAAAGGTACCCCACACGGCGCCCTGTGCTATTTAATTTAAGTGATAAGCAGTGGGAACTCAGTGGATAGGAAACAGGGACGTCCAAGGACGTGTCTCAAGCAGAAGATGAATCGCCTGCTGCAGAAGAACAAAGGCGTGAGGCCGGCTGTCTCCCGGGGAGTGCTGAGCACGTCCCTGGGCGGCGCCAGCTGGTGTCCTGCCCGCGGGACTTGCCAGGGACTCACTGTGGGAATGTGTGCTGTCCGTCCCCAGGGGACACAGACACGCTGCCCGTCTCAGGCTTGCACGGCACGGCTCATGCGGTGCGGGGCTCATACGTGACACCGAGCACAGAGGACAAAGGCTCCAGAGTATGATTGGAGAAATTCTAGCCTGGAGTAAAATCTGCCAAGCAGAAAATCGGGACTGGAGAATGGTCCAAAGCACCTGGAGGCTGGGGTTGGCTGGGAAAGACACCGTGGGGTGGAGGCAGGGTTGTCCTGGCGGGGCTGAGGCTGGCCCATCAGTGCCTCCCAGCAAATTCAAAACAGGCAGTCCCTCCTCAGGCAGGCGCAGTCCTGTGCTGAGGGCTTAGGGCTGAGCTCAGCTCCTGCTTCCCCAGCAGAAGCACTTAAGCAGTGCTTAACAGAACCCACTGAACGTGGCACCCTGGGCTACTTCCTGCTGAGCCCAGTGAAACTCCTCAATGCCATGCTGCTGTGTTCTGAACTTCAGGTCAGCTGCCACATGCCAGTCATCCAGAAGGAGCCAGGGTGGCTGGTGGCACAGCACTTGCCTTGCGTGGGCGAGACCTAGGTTGAACCCCGGTGCGGCACAACAGAAACCGACACACAATCGACCATCGGGGAAGTGGTTGACAGATTTCAGGCCCATCCCCAGACGCACGGAATCCGAGACACCCTGTGGACCTGTGGCTTTGTCTTTTTCACAAGCATGCCAGGTTTGTTTTTCTTTTCTCCCTTTGGTATTGTGGTGTGAACCCAGGGCCCCTCTACCACTGAGCTCCATCTCCATCCTTTTAAAAAACATTTTCAAAATGGGTTCTCTCTAAGTTGCTGAGGGTCTTGCTAAATTGCTGAGTCTATCCTCAAACCTGTGATCCTCCGGCCTCAGCCTCCTGAGACATTGGAATCACAGGTGTGCACCATCGTGCCCAGCTGCATGCCGGGTTATTCTGATGGACACCCACTTTGGGGAACATGTGTGAGAATTTCTTGACTGTATTTAAGTGGTGGGGGAGATGGCAATTTGACCTGAAATTTCCCCTAAAAACAAGAGATAGTTGGAAAATCTAGATGAGAAACAGAACCACAAAATTAAAACTTAAAGTTAATTAAGTTTATTAATCTCTGTGTATATTTTCTGTTAAAATTTAGTCTGTCCCACTAAAACGCCTGTTCATCTACTAAAGTACATGCCGTGCAGGTAAGTGCTTCTGAATGGCAAGACAAGCAAGGCCTACGTGGTTCTGGGTTCGAAGTCCTCAGCAGTTCTGTTCTCATGCTGTGTGGAGAGGGCTGGGGCTGCACATCAGTGCCCGAGGGGTTTTACCCTGGTGGAGTAGGATGAAACCAAACTCTGTAGAAAAAGAAACCAAATAATGACTTAAAAGAGCGATTTGCCTTTATTTAGCCAAAAACAAATTTGTCAAGATTCAACTTTTTTAATACTTGATCCATCAAGTTATGAAACCCATCTTCACACAGCGCTCTACAAATGGAAGCCTCTAGAGGGCGCATCCCACTTATATCTGCACCTCCCCAAACACAGCATTAGTTGAGCAAATAAATTCTGATTTTCTATTATTATTTGACACACAATGAGAGATCCAGGAGTATTTGTGGAATTAATAAACATATTGTTGAAATATTAGGATTTTTTTCTTTCAGTATCATGAATTGGTTGATGTCAAAGCCCAGCCACAGACATTGTGAGGTCTGTTTGGACGAAGTTTCTTAGTTGCAAAGAACACAAACCCAGCCAAAGAGAGAGCTCCAGAGTGCCAAGTGGCAGGGTTTGGGAGGTCTGCACAGGTGGCCTCCTTGCCTTTCTCCCCCGGCCCTCCCACTCTGTCCCCACCGCAGGCAGCTGTGCCTTGCTCCATGACCGATCCTCTCCAGGGCTCCATGACCTGAATGTGCTCAGCTTGGTTGGGCCCAGCGGGACCTCCCTGCCCGTCAAGGCCAACTCCAGGTCTCTCGGACGAGGAGCTGATTGACTCCTAGGAGTCAGGCTTCCACTCAGGGTCCCATCGTGCACAGCCAGGGGTGGGGAGTGGCATTTGTACTGCGGTGCCTGACTGGACCCCCCTGCATGTAGCATGCTCTCGTGGAAGCTGCCTGTGAGCTTGCAGGGCCCTGCAGTCCATAACAACGAGATCCCCGGCAGTGCCCTGTGCTTGGACCCGCTGCCTCCCGGGAAGACTGGGGCCTTCCCACGAGGCAGCTGCGTCAGCCACGTGTTGGTGAACAGGACTGAGGTGGCTTCTGCTGGGCGTCACTTAAGGCAGCCTGCGGTGGGTATTTTGCGGTTGCATGTGGCATCCCTTCGCATGGTCTCTCTGTGAAGGCCCCAGACTTTCTAAAGCAGGAGCTCCACCACCGGACCCGACTTTCCGTCTTCTTCACCTTCTTGTCCTCACACAACCAGCGCAGAATTTGAAGGGAGCACATAGAGCAGCAGCACCCCAAGAGAAGCTTTGCAGACGCCGTCAGCTGGGCCCCTGTGGACCCCAGGGTTCCAATCCTGCCCTTGGCTGAGGGGAACATGAGGCTCGGCATGTGAGGCCCTCCCTCTGCTCGAGGTTGTGCAGAGGGGCTGTGGACTCTACCTAGAAGACTTGTATGTGTTTGTCTTTTTGACTAGCAAGTGACTATATGTCACCTACTGGGCCTCTGTGTAATAACTGCTAACTGAAAATCCTGTGCAGTCGTTTTCTTTTTTACTTATTCTAATTACAGGACTTGGAGACTGCCTGGCCTTAAGCTTCTCTCAGAAACAATGCATGTTGACAGCAATCCTCCAGCGAGGCGGGGACAGCCAGCATCTGGTCCGGGCCGTTGCTAGCGCAGTGGCGTGAAGGTGCTGGCCAGTCTGCGGAGCACTTGGTGTCCCAGATCCGTGGGGCCTGTAGGTGGGTGCTTCTTCCTGCTCTCTCTTGGTGGCTGATCGAGAGCCAAATGTTTCTGAAGAAAGCATTTTGGTTTTGGACAATGGTTTTCTAACTTACATTGGACCCGAGGGCTCGCTGGCATGATGAAGTTCAGCACTGAACTGCCTGCGAAATTACCAACTGTCTTCATTCTCCGTATTTCCATGCGAATGTTATTTGAGTCCAGCGTCTTTTCCCTTTTTTGGTCTGCAAATTCCACTCCCTCCTCACACTCTAGCGAAGCCTTTGTTCCCAGATAATGTCAAGGAGAACGCCAAGAAGCAAACTTCACTACGGCTTAGCACGACCGCTCAAAGTGGACATTTTATTACATTTTCCTTAACATGGTCCAGATGAAAAAACAAGACCAAGATGCCTCAAGTTTCCTTTGGCTCAGAGTCCTTGTGTTCCTGGAATAGAGCACATAAAGGAAAGTCGTGAGCTCGGGTCACGGTCAGGAAGGAGGGAGCTTCTCTACCCTTGGGCCAGCTCATCTGCACCCGCAGGTTCTTCAGAGATAGCTGCCAGTCACCATCTCTCCCATGGGTGTCCCCTCTCTCTCTCTCTCTCTGTACTAGGAGCTGAGCCACACCCAGCCCTTTCCATTTTTTGTTTTGGCCCAAGGTCTGGTGAGCTGCCCAGGCCTGTACTTGCCTCCTTCCTCCTCAGTGGCCCTAGGGGCAGGGAGTGCAGGGTGCACCCCTGTGCCCGCTCTGCCCCTTTCTCACAGCTTTGTGGACCTTGTCTGATGCTATCGTTGCCACTGGATGCTGCTTCTGTGCCGCTGGCACTGTTGGGGCCACCGTCATCAGGCCAAGGACCACCTTGGACACAAAAGAAAAGGTAACTTCCCGCTTAGGACAGTTCTTCCAGCCTAAGACCCACACTTATTTGCCCATGTGTAGGATGCTTCTTTCCTCTGCCCATAAGATAACGGAATTAAATTCATCTGGGGAGGACTCACACCCTTTTCTCATTGTCTTGCTCAGATGTCCCTTGGCGACCTCGAGCCAGCAGCCTGTGATGCTTGCCGGCCTGTGGTGTTCTCAGGCCTCCCGGCCAGCTCTCTGCTCTCCAGGGCACTCTGCTCTTCCCTCCTGGCCGCCAGGCAGGCATCGCCTCCCCTTTCTTTGTTGGCAAGTCCCGTTTTAGGGAGATTGAGAAACAGAAATAGGAGTTTGGCAGTTGTGTTGCCTGAGTTCCTGCATGGGCTGAGCCGATTGGACCCTGGCCAAGCGATTCCCGTGGCCTTCTCACTGGGGAAGGCTGGAGGCCCGGCGCGGAGCAGAGCTCTAGATGTGCAGTGTGACCCATCGCTTGCCCCTGCTAACTCACTTCCCGCCTTGAGTTGGACGTCACTAGGTTCTACGCAGGTGGCGTGGCTCCGGGGGGCCCCTCACCTCCTTTCATGTACTTTTGGCCCATCTCCTGTGGTCCAGTGTTTGTTTAAACGATGCCAAACATTTGGAGGTTGGCAGGAGTCTTCAGTTCTCTCCCCCAGAGGCTTGCGATCCTGCGGACAGTGTCAGAGACTTGTTTATAGCCCTGCGTGTAATCACACTGTGTCTGCACCGTCTTCATCCTCCAGATGAGACTGAGGGAGTCGGGCCATCACCCAGATGTCTCCAAATGTCGGAGAGTTTGTCATTGCCAAAGAACATCTGGATGCCTGCGCGTGTTTTCCAGTTCTTATTCATGTCTTTGGCATAGACGCAGCCTTGGGTTTAGTTGCTCTGGATACAGCACAATAAATAGCCTTCATGGCGACGGGTGGACATTTAACAGAGATGGATTCACAGAGTTCCTGTGGCCAGAATCCCAGGTCTGTGCAAATGGAAAATCGTCACCATCTGAGGAAGCCTCCAAAAGAGGTGACAGGGCCCTCTGGAGCCAGGGGGCTTAGGAAGTTGGATGCCATCAACTTTTATGTAGAGAGGATCCTCAGCGCTAGGGGATACGTGTCCAAGAAAAATGAAGAAACTTGGCAACATTTATAGACCCAAAAATAAACCAGAAAAATAACCACCCATTAAATGTGAGTGGGTGTCTAAATAGATCTGAGGGAACTGCCTGCCCTTTCTAGTGCCTGAGACACCAGTGTGACAGACAGGGTGGGCCAGGGGCAGGGAAGCTGGGGCATGTCCTGAGGGCCAGGCAGGAGTGGGCTTTCAGGAAGGACCCCTGGTTATCTGGCCCTGCTGCTCAGTGGCTGGTGATGTGAGACCAGGAACTGACCGGGAATGGCACCAGAGCTGGCGTGGCGGAGGCTGGCTTGGTGTGGGTCCCTTCAGAGGCAATGGAAAGTGGTTCATTAGGAGATGAGACAGGGAGTGGGGAAGTGGGACTGGAGGTGACGGCCATCCTGAGAGGTGTGTCACCAGGCCAGCTCTCAGTGTGCCCACCCGATGCTGCCCACTGCTGGAAAACTCGGGAAGCCTGCAAGATGCTGTCCTCAGGGGCCTCCCTGTGCCAGGAGTTCCCTTTACTCACGAAATTAACCCTAACCCTAACCCTGTCAGGTGTCGGTCTGCCAGCACGGCCCACTGGCCGGCTGCAGTGCAGAGGCAGGTGGGCTTCAGTGCAAGGGAAGACTCTGGGTGCAGGAGGGCAGAGCTGGGGTGGGCGAAGGTGGAGCGCAGGCAGCGTCCTGGAGTGGTGGAGCCAGCCTGGCTGTGGCTGGAGAAGGAGCCACCGGGGCGTGGAAACAGCTGGTGCCAGCACCTGTGTGTGTGGACGGACTGCAGCCAGCGTGCCACTCTGGGGGAGGTGCCCTTGAGGACAGGCTGCTCTTCCTCAGCACCTGTTGTATGGCACTGGAATGAGCCTGCAGAGGGAGAGTCTGGTGGCTGGAGAATAGAGCCGGCATGAGGGCCTGGGGCAGGAGGGACTGGCCTGGCTGCGGACAGGTGTGAGGAAGGTGCAGGTGCTGTTTTTGCCTTTCAGAATGGGCCAGGGGCGATGGGTCTGCGGGGCAGGGGGCAGGTGTGGGAGGTTGGAGATGGGGAGGTACCGTGCAGGGGAGGAGGTACTATGCAGGAAAGCCCAACATCCTGAAATTGAAATGCAATTCAGGTACCAGAAAATTCACTCTTAAAGCCTGCAACTTGGAGCTTTAGGATACTCACAACATTGTGCCAATACTGCTATCTAAACCTAGAATTTTCGTCACCCCAAAATGAAATGCTGTACCCATTAGTGATTGCCCTGTTCCTGTCTCCCCAGAGCAAGATGCCACTGCTGTGCTCTGTCACTCTGAGTTTGCCTACACTAGACATTTCATTTAAATGTGATCATACAGCGTGGGGCCCTTTACGTCTCCTCTCACTTAGGGCAATGTTGTAGGTTCTTCCAGGGGTGGCATGTCTCAGCGTGCCCTCTTTCGCGACCCGTCGAGACTGCACTGTATGGGCTCCAGCACGCTTTGCCTACCCCTGTCCCTGCTGCTGGGTGTGTGGTTCTTCCACTTTGGGCATCATGAGTAATGCTGCCATGAAAACTCAGGTACACATTTCTGTGTGAACATGGTTTTTGTCTCTCTGGGGTGTATGTCTAGCACAGTTCCTGCAACTTTTAAAGGAACTTCCGAGCTGCTTTCCATAGTGGCTACAGTTTATATTTATTCTTCCCTGGGGTGCAGGGCTGCCCCAGCCTCTCCACAGCTCCAGCACTTACGCTTGTTCATCTTTTTAACCACAGCCACACCTGTGCGTGTGTGAAGTGGCGTCTCCATGTGGTTGGAGCCTCCTTAATGTGAACTTGTTTGCCAATGTTTCTTGGCCATTTTTATATCTTCCTTGGAAAAATATCTCTTCCAATTCTTACTCACTTGTTTGGGTCATCTCTATTTTTATGGTTGAGTTGTGAGAGTTCTTTATGAATGCGAGACTTTTATCAGATATATGACACATGGGTATTTTTTCCCATTTTATAGGTTGTCTCCCCTTTCTTAAGAGTGCCCTTTGAAGTACAAGAGATTTTAGTTTTGATAAAATTGAATTTGTCTTGTTTTTTTCTTTTGATGATTTTGGTCTTGTATCTAAGAAACTACAACTAAAGCTAAAGTCATGAAATTTTACTTCAGTGTTATCCTATAAGGGTTTTACAGTTTTGTCTCTTACATTTAGGTCTTTGATTCATTTTGAACAATTTTAAACATAGTGTGAAATAAGGGCCTAGGATAGTTTAATTTAAGTGTCAATCTGACTAGATCAGCAGATGCTCACAGAGTCGATTAAATATTCCTCGTTGTTTGTGCTAGGGTGTTTGGGGAAGAGTTTAGAACCTGAGTTCGTGGGCTGGATGCAGGCGAGGCCCTGCGGGCACAGGGGAATCCTCAGGGCCAGAATGGGGCAGGGAAGTGGGTGAGGCTGGAGGTGCTCTCTGCTCGGCTGCTTGAACCTGCCCTCCTGCCTTCTGTGCTCCGAGTTCTAAGCCTGCAGACATGGCCTTGGCTCCCCAGCAGTCTCTCTGGCTCTCAGGTCTTTGAACTACACCCCTTGGCCGTCCTGGGCCTCCAGCTTTCAGACAGCAGATCGCGATGCTTCTCAGCCTCCAAATCCCGTGAAACAGTGCTCTGCCTCAGGAAACCGTGCGCTAGCACAGGGCCCAACTTCACTCTTTGCACACCTCCAATCCCTGTGACCTGGGAGGCTGAGGCAGGAGGACGGCAAGCTCAAGGCCAGCCTGGGCGACTTAGTGAGAGTGTTCAGTTCCTGTGCCCCTAGACTATTCTGAGCAGAGAGGCCTGGGCAGCGCCTCCTAAAGGAAATGAGAGGCTGCTGCAGTCACTAGCAATGCTGGCCACAGGCAAGGGCATCCGCCACCGCTCCCGCCCTGCCCCTTGTTCTCAGTCTCTAACCAGCTCATTGGGGCTTTTCTGGGACTTGTTTGTGGGCATGCCCGGAGGACTTGAAGAGCTTACTATGCTTTAATATGTTAGATATTAAAATGCTTTAATATGTTAGATATTAAAACATCAGTGACTGACATTTCCCCACTGTTCTCAGATCCCAGGCTCTGCTTGGGGAGAGGATGTCCCCGGTCATCAGTTCCTTGCTCTGGGGGACGGCTCTAGAATTCCTGAGGGTGGAGATGTCGCCCCATTTGAGAACATGCCCTCTTGGTGAATGAGGATCAGTGACCAGCGTCCGATTCCATTTCAACAGTTTTCGGATAGGAAAACACCAGGTTAGTCCCCAAACCTCTGAACCCCTTTCTTTTCTCAGAAGCGAGGAACTGAGGCTGTGGTGTACACTTTAAAACTTTCAGATATTTGGTACTATGGTGTCGAGTCTCCTCAAGATGTGTTGATGATTGCAGAAGCAGCCCAGGGTGCTGACCCTCCTCTCCTGCACACAGTGAGGCCGCACTGGCTTTAACAGCATGGGCTCACTGTGGGGGACTTCACGCCATGTTCTAGCCCCCAACATGTGCATCCCCAGGCGCACACACTTGGAGGCACACACTCAGGTGCATACACTCAGGTGCACACACTGAGGTGCACACATTCAAGTTCACACACTCAGGCGCACACATTCAGGCACATACATTTAGGTGCACACACTCAAGTTTGCACACTCAGGTGCACACACTCAGGGGCATACACTCAGGCACACACAGGCACATGCACTCAGTTGCACACTTAGGCACACACACTTGGGTGCACACACTTGGGTGCACACAGGTTCTGGCAGCACCCTGGACACAGCTGACATGCACCCAGGACCGTGCCAGTCAGCTCCCAGTGGCTGCTGCCCTAAATCCGCCAGGAATGGCCGCTGAGTCCCCGAGGTGTCTGCCCAGTGGGTTCTGGTATGTGAGGCCTGCTCTCCCTCCCCGTTTCTGACCCTCCACTGTGTCAGAGGGGCCCTCAATTAGTGTGGCTCGTGCCGAAGGCTTCCCACCTGCTTACACAGAAACTGCTCTTTCTCTAGAATGCAGCACCTCTCCTTTCCTTGGTGACCAACCCCTCCCATCCCGGTGGGGCACCTCCCCCGGCGGGAATCGGCCTTCCCACGCAGCCTGGTAACCAAGTGTGACTGTGTGACCACGGCTGGGCCCACGGTGTCCAGCAGCAGGGAATCCGTTTGTAGTTCTGAGGAGTCCTGGAGAAACACATCCTGAGGGAAGGGGCTGCTCTGCCCGCCCTTCTGCTCCAGTCACTGTGGACCCTGAGGCTGCAGCCGAGAGGCCCAGCTGATGCTCCTGTCGGCCTGAATGATGAGCTTCATGGTGCGGGCAGGGCCTCTCCGTCCTTCTGTCCTTCCTGTGGCTGGAGCTGAACAGGGCAGTGACCCTTTGTCCCTTTGTCTCTGCTGGGGACAGCAGAGCTGCTAGATGGGGACCTAGATCCCCACTGACCTCGCAGAGCAAGGTTTCTCGTTGCCCTGGACGGTGCCCTTCTGGGCTGCTCCCCTCAGACTGTGGGTGTCCTTAGATGTTCTCTGCAGAGACAGCGTGGCTGGCACTCAGCTGGCCTGGCCTTCAGTCCCCGAGGCTGAGCTGCTCTTGGGATGCCCCTGAGGAACGTGGCAGTGAGCGTCCAGTGGACGGCGCCCCTCACTCACCAAACATGCCCCTGTGCTCTGAACGCAGCAGACATGGGGGCTCCCCACCCATCGGGCTGCACCTCCACACCCACAGGTGCGCTGGGATACAGTGTGTGCTTTCTTAACCTCGGGCAGGGGTTTGGGCCAGCGCAACCCCAGAGCCCCGTGGAGTGCTGACACCTTGGCTCATGTTCTCCCTGATTCGTTCCTGCCATTTTTTCCCTGTGGTGCTGGGGACCGACCCAGGGCCTGTGCATGCAGGGCAAGCGCGCTACCCACCGAGCCAGGTCCCCAGCCCTGTTGCTGCAGTTTTGACAGAGTGCCTGCCTAAGGTCTGGCGGTGGCTTTGAGACATGGACTTAGAACCGTAAAAACTGAAGCAGGAGGAGACTCCTGGCCACTTGTGAGTTTATGTCCTGGTGATCCAGGTGCTCGAGCAGTAAACACGACGCGTGGGAAGGGACGGCACGTGGAAGACGGGGTACAGGCTAGAGGCAGAGCCTCCAGGCGGGGCGTCCGGAGGGTAGAGGAGGAGCAGCATTTGCAGCTTGAGACGGGCGCTCCAGAAAGGCCTCATCCCAAAAGGGAGCACTTGGCAGACCGTTCGCAGAGGGGGCACTGGCCGTGGATGCCTGTGAGAAGGGCAGCCTGGCAGAGGCGGCAGCCACGCAGAGTCTGAGGCGGGAGCACGCTGGCACCTGCAGCAAACAGCAAGGAGGTCTGGAATTCAGGATCCTAGAGCGAGATGGGAGCCCTGAGGGCTCTGGGCAGTGGGGCAAGTGGTGCCTGCAAAAGGCTCTGTAAAAGGTTCATCCTGACACTCGGAAGCGCCGGCTGCAGGGAGGCCAGGTGGCAGAGGGAGGCTAGCAGGGGACCTGAGCAGTGTCACACGTGTACTGGACTGTTGCCCAGCACCCCATGAATGTGTACAAAGTTGTGAGTCAGTAAAAATAAACATAATAAAAAATCTAAGCGGAGCGGCAGTGGAGAGGCGGGAGGGCTGGTGATGGTGTGCTGGGCAGGCACAGCCGGCGTGGGCTCCCGGAGCTGGGTGTGGTGGGAGAGAGGAAGGGGCCAGCGGGCCGGTGTTCTAGACGGACAACGGCGAGGGCATCCTCTCACCGCCTGACGGGGACGGCCTGGCCGAGGGCAGGGTGAGGGGCTCAGGCCCAGGCCCAGGGTGGGCGAGAGTTTAGGTGTGGGCCACACCCCTGCGAGGCACCAGGTGGTCAGAGTTCAGGCACAGCTGGACGACCGGTGTGTCAGCCCCACACCGCGACCTGCTCAGGTGCCATGAGCAAGGACTTGGCGCTTTTGTCCCTGAGGCTTCTGCAGCTCCAGTGTGTGTGGTCCTCACAGAGTCACCGTCACTGCCACCATGGGGCCCTGCAGGGGGAAGGCACTTTGCAAGGCCTGTTTGCCATCTGAGTGCCGATCTGAGAACACCAGACCTGCTCAGATGGCTCGGGCTCAGCGAATTGAGTGAACTTGGGCAGAATAGACTACGGAATGTAGCCTAATGGCCATTGTCCCTGGCACCTCAAGGGAAAAAAGTCAGAGTAGCCATTGACTTTATTTTTGTGGTGCTGGAGACCCAACCTGGGGACCTGCTCATGCCAGGCATGTGCTGTGTCACTGAGCTGCGCTGCCAGTCCAGTAGGTATTAATTCGAAGTCGCTGCCTGGGGGCTTGGAAATGCATGTCGTGCTTTAGGACAGCTTTATCTTTAATTCCCAACCTACCCTTTGCCTGAAAAGCAACCTTAGTCCTCTTCAAATGGGTGCAGCCTTTGGATTTAAAAAGTCTGCCGACACAGGGCTTTTCTGCGGTCCCTTCCCGCAGGGCAGCACATGGCTCCACAGGGCACGTCCCGCGGCAGGGCACCGGTCTGGGGCAGTCTGCGGGTGTCCACGCTGAGACGTGCTGTCTGTGGGCAGAGATACATGTTCCTGGTCATCACTGCCCCTGCTCCGGGCCTCCACTGAGACCTCTGCCTCTGCATCTGGTCCTCTGTCCTCTGGTCTTCCCTGTGGAGTCCCCTCGTGGAGGCTGGGGGAGGCCTTCGTGGGCTGCTTCCGCCTGTACTCCGCTTCTTCCTTGCCTGCCAGCCCTGGGCTCCTCTGGGATGGCAGCTTGGAGGCAAGGTGGCTGCTCTTCCAGTCACTCGGGCCCAGGACCAGGCAGGGAGCTTTCCTGGGCCCTTCCTTCTCCAACTCGCTGTGTGGCTCACTTGCTCTGCAGCTGCAGCTCAGCACGACCAGCAGCCTGGGGACGCTGGGGCGACCACCTCCCGCTCTCTCCTGGCCTTGCGGAGGTGGCCCGCGGCTCCTACTCCTGCTGGCCTTCCCCTGAGGAGCAAAGCTACATTTCCTGGCAATGCCCATGTGTGGACAGACCCCGGTGGTGAGGGGGAGGCTCACTCTCAGAGCCTCGCACTAGGCCCAGCTTGCCTGTTGCCTATTGTCGTCCACCTTGCCGGTTCCAAGGTTCCCCTTCCCAGCCTCCCCTGTGTGGTGCGGAGGCGATTATTTTTCTAAATAATTCGTGCCTGCCCTGTGGCTGCTGGGGGTGTAGACCAGGAACAGGTCTTCGGTTTCTCCCTCAGTTCTGCTGTGGCTCCTGGGGGGCATGACCGTGGTTCAGAGGTGGGCAAGGGAGGCACGCAGGAGGAGGGCAGGTGGAGCCGGACTCGGTGTCTTCCCAACGCTCACCCAAGCTCTGCAGATCTGAGCCTGACTGCCTGCTCAGCTTCCAGCTTGGCCCTGTGGAGCCCGAGGTCATCACAGCTCCCAGGCAACCAGGGAAGGCCCCTCCGGCAAACGTGAGCCGTCTTCTGTGAGGCGGGCCAGGGTGTCTGAGGCCATGCACACCCTCAGGGAAGAGCGTGAGATGCTCAGCTCCATGGGCGCTCATGCATAAATCCAGGGTTTGCCGAGCTCTGTGCTGTACATGTTGTGCCAGGTGCTGGTGGGCAGCCGGGAGCTGCCGTGGCCCCGTGGCCTCTCACAGCAGCATCTGCCCCACCGCGGTCAGTGCCGCCAGAGGCAGGTGCTCCACCAAACACTTCCCGTGCGAGGTTTTATCCGGTCTGGGGCAGCACCGGGAGGGATGATTCCATCTCAGTTTTGCAGTCTGCAAAGACGAAGCTTAAGACTAAGGGACTTGCCCAAGGCTTTCCAACTAGCCACGAACGTCAGATTCAGAGTTTAAACCAAGCCCTTCGTTTGCTAAACAGATGGATGAAGGTCACAATCCTCCAGCACCCGAGGTCTGGTTTCTTCTGACTCAAACATGCTGAGCCCATTGCAGCAAACCTGTTAGGTGTACATCCGAGCAGACAGACAGGCATGCTCCCTGGATCTGTTCATCATCATAATCTCAGACATGAGTGACACACGGGGACACCCAGGGCCCTGCACATGACCGTGCACACTCATGCTGCCCAGTGCTGCCCACCTCGCTCCACCTGGTGACCCCTGGTGTCCTCCCAGAGGTGGTGTCTCTCTCCAGAGCTCATCTAGGACAAAATGGGAATTCCACCAGATGCCACCTGGCTGCACCCTCGGGGGCCAAGAGCAGCTCCCCCTAGGTGGCAGGCGCTGGGACACAGCTCTGACCGCTGCGTTGTGTGGGGCTTCCTCTCTTCTGTTTTGTGAGTGAATCTCCTTCCCCAAAAGGTTTGCTTTAGACAGACAGGAGATGTCATTTGGGGGGCAGTGAGTCAGGAAATACTGGGAAAGTACTCGTAGGAAGCTGCTCTTGAGCAACTCCATCCCCAGAAATTGCTGAGGGTGAGCTGTTATCAAATGAATGGCAGGTCTCAGCGCATCCACTCCGCAGTAAACCATGCTCCTTACCTTGCAGAGGGACGTTTTCTTTGACAGCGAAGCAGTAGCGATCAGAAGAAACAATTCTCCATAAGATCGTTGGCCACGGGTGGGCGTGGTCACTCTCAGGCATCACCCCCACATGATGTCTGTGGTGATGATCACAACCATGGCAGGTGGCCTGGGCTTCATTGCCCTGGAGGGGCTGGGTGAGCAGGTATTTCCCACTGTCCCGATGAGGCACAGCTGCGGTCTGAAGCGAGGCTGTGCTGGAGCTCACGCCCAGCATCCCTGGGCATGGTCCAGGAGATGCTGCCCTGGCCCTGAAGGGGAGGGACCTCTCGCTCTCTCTTACGCAGGAACTGGAACGAGAAGGATGTCGACAGGAGATGCGATGCTTGTCCACAGTCCTGTCCTCTCCTGGAAGAGCACAGAGCATGCAGGTGAACGCTGCACCTTGCCAGGTGCAAGGCAGTCAAGCTTCCAGGAACCGACCCATCCAAGTCTCCAGGAGCCCTAGAGTGAGGATTATCCGTCCCATCTTACAGACAAGCCACCGAAGCTCAGAGAAGAGTGTTGGATCCACCATGCTATAAAATCGTGGACTGAAGGCATCTGAGGCTTCAGAAATGAGAAGGTCAGACTCCAGTTCAAACTGGCTTAATTTAACTCAGATTTGGTAAACACTCAGTGCCTGTCTGTGCCCAGCACTGTGCCAGACACAGGGAGTGAGGACAGGATACTCATGATTTCTCTTGGGCCTTCGTCAGGAGAGTCAGCCTGGTGAACAGGTGACTCATGCAGGGTGGAGGGGACAATGAAGCCTGGCTGGAGCTGTTGTCCCATCCGAAAGGCTAGATGTGGGCAGCAGTGGTCTGCAGGGTCCCTGGGGCTGAGCTCCCCAGGAGCAGGGGAGAACAGCAGCTGGTCGGCAGCAGGGAGTAGTGCAGGCAGTGGGGCCATGTGAGCAGGGCGGAGGGTGCCTGGGGAAGGCGGGCCTTTCTGGGACGCAGGAGGAGAGTGTGGCAGGAGGAGGGGCTGGGAGGGAGCTGGACAGGGCGTTGGGATCAGAATCTGAAGGGCTTCGAAGGCCATGTTAAGCGTTCAGATTTTCTTCTGTAGGAAATAGAGACTTCCAGCACAAGGTGCACCCACAGAGCTAATCAGCCCTGACTCTGACAGATGGGTTTGCTGAGCGCTTACTGCAGGCCAGGCGTCTTGCTGCATGCTGTGCCTGCAGCCGCTCAGTTAATATTTTCACAATCACTTTGAGGAAATAATTTTACAAACGTGAAATAAGGGTAAGGAAGCTGAAGTCACTGTGGTGGCAGAGCCGGGTCTGCAGCTGTGCTGGGTCCAGTGGTGGTTTAGAAGATCACCAAAGCCTTGTGGGAGTGGGTGTTAAGGTCTGGATGTGAGGTGTCCCCTCAAAGCTCACGTGTGAGGCAATGCAGGGATGTTCCCGTGTGAAATGATTAGCTCATGAGACCTGTAGTGTAGTGAGTGGATTGATCCACTTAACTGGATTGAGTAGTAACTGTAGGCAGGTAAGGTATGGCTGGAGGAAGAAGGTCACTGGGGCTTGTGTTTCGTCCCTGATGAGCAGAGCTCCCTCTCTCTGCTTGCTGGCTGCACTCTCCAATGGTGACAGCTCTGAAGTCCTTGGTGTTGTTAGTCTAATTGCCTTTAGCTGAATCAAGGATGTTGATCTTAGAAGTCAAAAATAGCAAATGGGGAGGGCAGAGAGGGAAAGTCAGGATAAGCAGACACCACCATACCATGCCCGTCTTGCAGAGTGGACCCCAGAATCACTCCAGTTGCACATCAATTAAATGTGGGCAGTGTAATTGTGAATATGCTGGTTAAAGAGACGAAAATGGAGGAACTATAAATCAGTTTATTTAAATTCACTTTTTTGATAGCAGAGTATAGGCATATCATTAGCTTATAAATGTGTCTAATAAGCCTGTCTTCACTAATATGCCAAAAAGAGTCTAATTAACTTTTTTTCTCCCGTTAGACAGCAGTGTGAGGATCCCTGATCACATTTCTACACCATCTTTTTAGCATCAGCAAAGCAGCACTAAAACAGCCCCTGTGACATCTATAAAAATGCTAGTTTATAATTAGGATGATCTTGGCTTGAACAACAATGTTGCAATTTGTAGTGATGGCTTCTGCTTGTCCTTAATTTTAATGTATTAGCCTATAATGCTCTGGAGATTTCTAGGCAGACTAGCCCATTTCCGTTGCCAAAATTGCTGGCATTATACATTTTAGGTGAAGGAAGAAACAGCAGCTGCAATATTTTTTTTCCTGAGGAGGGAACACTGATGGGAACACTGAGTGCGACGTCCCTGCTTACTCCTTAACCCCTTGTGTGAGCACAAGGACCACATTTTGTAGGCGATGTTGATAAGCAGGAATTGCAAATAAGTGAGCCTGGTGTTTCCCGGTGATTCCAATGCAGGGATGCAAGCCTCTTCCCATCACAATCCAGGGGTCTGAAAAAGTCTGTCATAGACTCTGCATTTTCCTCTTTTAGCACAATAATTCTTTGTAGACTCTGGACATTGAAAAAAATGGGGAATCTCAGTCCAAAACACATCACTTGTGTCTGCTTTGTGTCCTTTGTCATGCTCAGGATGCAGTCGCTCCTGTGGCTTAAAATAGGGATGTTAGTGCTGCAGGAGAACATCCTAGGGGCTGGATCTGGGAGACCTGAGAATGCCTTCAAATATAAAGCAATATTTAATGACACTAGAATCATCTGCAAGGGAGTTGCCCACACCAAAACCTGGGTTTCTTCATTGAAGAATATGATTTCCCAGAGCTTGCTTGGGTTGTGACTCCACAGATCTTAAAGGAACTTTGATAATTTTATTGGAGAGAACATTCAAGATGTTCCTGAGATGGTCAAATAAATTTGTGATGCTGAGAAGTTGGAGAACTACTGTTTAAAGTCTGACATTTGAGGTGACCCCTCATTTGTGCAAAGGCATCACCTTCCAACCCTGTGCTCCTGCGTGGGACTGAGAGGCTCAGTAAATATTGTCATCCTTTCTTATCTGGATCTCAAGACAAAGTTCAAGTAAACACCATGAAATTTCCTACCTATTTGAATGTAGTTTTTCCTTGACGGAGTATTAGTTTGATTGCAAATGACTGTGGACTGTTTTTCAGAGCTACAAGGCTATTTTAGTCAGTTTCGTGTTGTGGTTTTGTATGTTTCCCTGGGGAAATTAGGGATTGGAGTATCATAGCCCACTCTTTTAGTATCAGACTTTTTTGGTCATGTCTTTTAGTTATTCACCCTCAGGGTTCCCCTACTCTTTATATGATACAGCGAGAATCAGAGAGCTACTATTTTAAAGAATAATAAAATCATTAAATTATGGATGAAGAATGGACTTCAGAAGTCATTTTCCCCAGGTCCTATGTTTTTCATGAGAAAGTGAAGCCTACCTCTTTGGAAACAGAAGGGACTTCTCTGAAGTCACATGATCGTGCATATAGATCTAGGTGCAACTCCCAGACATGGGCTGTGGTGAGTTGACATGATGGTGGCCAAGAAGAGCCCAGCTGGCAGGACTGGAGCAGTACCAGCTCTGCTGCCATCTGGCATGCCCTTGACCTGCCTTCTACACAAAAAGATGCTCTCCAAGACACATTATAATGAAAATGCCTGATATAAAGAATAAAGATAGAATTTTTAAAACTGCAAGGGGAAAAAGGTTATATTTAGAGGTTAAATCATCCAAATTTCAATTGATTTCTCAACCCATAACCTAAAGGCCAGGAGGGCTTGGAATAATATATAGCAAACCCTGAAAGAAAACAAATGCCAATGAAAATTAGTATATCCAGAAAAACTATCCTTCAGAATTAAAACCTTCCATAATAAGTAGGAAATAAAAGAATTCATAACCACTATACCTTCACTAGAAAACATACTTTAATGAAATATTTCATGCAGAAGAAATGAAAACTAGCATAGGAAAGAGTTGCACTAGAAAAACAGCAAATTAAAGAGGAATCAAGACCAAATCAAGGATTAGAAATAAATCAAAATGGCAGGAAATAAAAATTCTTTCTTAATAATAACATTGGATGTAAATGGTCTAAACTCTTCAATCAAAAGACATAGATTGGAGTTAGAGCTATAACAGCTCTAACCTAGCATAGAGCACTATGCTAGGTTAGAGCATAGTGCTAGCCTAGCAGAGCACTAGCCTAGCATGTGTGAGGCACTGGGTTCTATTCTCAGCACCACATAAATATAAGTAAGTAAATAAAGCTATTCTCAGCACCACATAAATATAAGTAAATAAAGCTATTGTATCCATCTACAACTAAATAAAATATTAAAAAAGAGACAGATTGGCAGAATGTATTAAAAACTAAGACCCAACCATATGTTGTTTAGAAGAGACTCATTTTCCTGACAAAAACATCCACAGACTGAAGGTGAAAGGATGAGAAAAGATAAACAGTGCAAATGGAAACCAAAAGCAAGCAGGGGTGGCCACTCTCATATCAGACAAAATAGACTTCAATCCAATAGTAATCAGAAGATGCAAAGAAGACCATTTCATATTGGGTAAAGGAATCGTCCAACAAGACATGATGATTGTAAATATTTATGCCCTAACAATGGTGCAAATATGTACATGAAACAAACCCTTCTCAAATATAGAATCAAATACACCACAGCACAATAATACTGGGTGATTTTAACACCTCTGTCACATAATTAGAGAGCTCATCCAGACATAAGCCAAGTAAAGACTCTTCAGAACTAAATACTATTAATCAAATGAATCTAAAAATCTATATACTATTTCATCCATTGACAATTAAATTCACTTTCTTCTCAGTGGCTCATGGAACTTTCTCTAAAATACATCATAATTTAGAACACAGAGCAAATAGCAAATACAAAACATAGAGGTAACTCCTTTTATCTTCTCAGATCATAATGGAATGAAATTAGAAATCAACGACAAGATAAAAAAAAGAAACTATTCTAACACTGGAGATTAAATAATACACTTTTAAATGAGGAATGGATCACAGAAGAATCAGGGGAGAAATAAAAAATTCTTAGAAACAACAGAATATATATACACCATATCAAAATCTCTAGGACAGCATGAAGGCAGTTTTAAGAGGAAATTTATAGCCCTGAATTACTACATTGAAAAATAGAAAGATATCAAATAAATAACCTAATGTTACACCTAATGTCTCTAGCAAAAGAAGTACAAACCAAGCCAAAATTAGTAGCAGGAAATAATTAAAATCCGAAATTAATGAAATAATAAAAAATCAATGAATCAAAGGCTTAGTTCTTTAAAAAGATAAACAAGATTCATAAACCCTTAGCCAAACTAACCAAAAGGAGACAGAAGATGCAAATCCACAAAATTATAAATTAAAAGAGAGATCACTGCAGACACTTCTGAAATCCAGAGACTCCCCAGAAACTATTTTGAAAATTCATATTCCAATAAGCTAGAAAATCTTAAAGGTATTGGCAGAGTCCTAGAGACATATGACTTACCCAAGTTGAACCATTCCAAGAGGAAAGTTTGTAGTCCTGTTTCTACATTCATATAGAAGTGGTTATAGGATATAGAATACATAAACAGACTAATCAAGTAACAAAATTTAAGCAGCTATTAAAAAACTTCCAACAAAGAAAAGCCCAGGACCAGACATATTCTTAGCTGAGTTCTTTTTTAATTCTAAAAAAGAATTAATACCAATCCTCCTCAAATTGTTGTATAAAGTAGATAAGAAGGGAACACTATCAAATTTATTCTATACCAAAGCCAGACAAAGACACATCAAGGAATAAAAACTTCAGAACAGTATCCCTGATGAACATAGATGAAGAGTCCTTAATAAAATATTGGCAAACTGCATTCAAAAACACATTAAGAAGATAGTACACCATGATCAAGTAGGTTTCATCCCAGGGTTGCCTGGTTGGTTCAAAATATGGAAATCAATAAATGCAATTTACCCCATAAATAGATTTAAGGAGAAGAATCACATGATTATTCAATAGAAGCAGAAAAGCATATGACAAAGTCCAGCACCCATTCATGTTTAAAGCACCGGAGAAACTAGGGATAGAAGGAACCTAGCTCAACATTGTGAAGGCCATACACAGCAAACCCAAAGCCAATGTCATAGTGAACCGGGAAAAACTGAAAGCATGTCCTCTGAAAACAACAACAAGACAAGGACGTCCATTCTTAGTATTCCTACTCAGCAGAGGCCAGCCAGAGCAGTCAGGCAGGAGAAAGAAATTTAAAGAACACAAATAGGAAAAGAACTCAAATCATTTCTGTTTGCTGATGACGTGATCCTGTGTTTAGAAGACTTAAAAACTCCAGAAGAAAACTTCTAGGGCTGATAAATGAATTCAGCAAAATCGAAAGATGTAAGATCAACACATTTTAATTGACTGTTTTGCCACAATGATCAAAAGGTGACAAGAACAATTTTAGAGGAAAAATTTATTTGGGAAAAGTTTATTTAGAAAAAGTTTATTTGCAACTCACGGTTTCAGAGGTCTCAGTCCATAAATGGCCAGCTCCATTGCTCTGAGCCTGAGGGGAGGTAGAACATCATGGTTGAAGAGAAAAGTGAGATAGAGAGGGTTAAAGAGAGAGAGAAAGAGACAGTCCTGTCCATCAGTGCATATCCCCCGTGACTTACCTCCTCCAGCCACATCCTACCTTCCTACAGTTACACCCAACTAATCCCTATATGTAGATTAAGGCACTGATTAGGTTACAACTCTCATAATCTAATCATTTCACCTCTGAACATTCTTACATAGTCTCACACATGAGCTTTTGGGGGACACCCAATATATGAACCATAACAACATACATCAATTACTATCTGCAATTGCTAGAAGAAAATATAGGGCCAATACTCCAACACATTGGCACAGGCACTGATTTCCTTAGCAAGCTTCTAAAGTACAAGAAATAAAGTTAAGGATCAATAAGTCAATGGCATCAAGTTAAAAAAATTTCTGCACAGCAAAGGAAATAATTAAGATCATGATGAGAGAGCCTGCAGAATGGGAGAAGATATTTACCACCTGTTCCTCTGATAGAGGATTAATATCCAGAATATATAAAGAACACAAAAACTTAACACCAAAAAAACAACACCCAACAACAACAACAACAACAACAAAACACCACAAATAACCCAGTCAGTAAATGGGCAAAAGAACTAAACAGATACTTCTCTAAAAAAGAAATACCAATGGCCACAAATATATGAAAAAGTGTTCTACATCTCTAGCAATCAGGAAAGTGCCAATCAAAATGACACTAAGTTTCCATTGCACTATAGTAAGAATAATAATTTTAAAGAATATAAATAATAAATATGGGTGAGGATGTGGGGGGGAAAAGTGTACTCATACATTGTTGGTAGGACTGCAAATTTATACAAACACTTTGGAAAGAAGTATGGAGATTCCTCAAAAAACAAGGAATGGAATTACCACATGACCCACATGACCCAGCTATCCCACTACTTGATATATACCCCAAAGAACTAAAATCCACATACTATAGCGACACAGGCACATCAATATTTATTTCAGCACAATTCACGAAAGCCAAGTTATGAAATCAGCCCAGATGTCATCAACAGATGAATGGATAAGAAAATGTACTATGTATACAAAATGGAGTTTTACTCAGCTATTAAGAATGAAATTATGGTCTTGAGTTTCATTCATTTTCCTGCAAATTATACAATTTTTTTTCATGGCTCAATAAAACTGCATTGTGTGTGTATAAGTGCCACATTTTCTTTATCCATTCATCTGTTGATGGGCACCTGGGCTGGTTCCGCAGTTTGGCTGTTGTGTACGTGTTAAGAGAAAGAAGCCAAACTCAGAAGGTTAAGAGTTGTGTTTTTTCTCCTATGTGGAAGGTAGAGAGGAAAAAGGAAAAGAAACCAGGGGTGATCTCATGAAAAGAAAAGGAGATCAGTAGAATAGAGAAAGGGGACGAGGGAGGGAGGAGGAGAGGCGAGTGTCGGGAGGGTAATTGCCAAATCATATTGTAATATTGTGGCATGTCCTAATATGTAACAACAAGCCCCACCATCATGTACAGCTGTAATGCACCAATAAAAATATAGAGAAACAGATGAAGTCATGGTAAAAGGATGGACCTGGAGAACATCATGCTGAGTGAGTTACGCCAGACTGAGAAGGTCAAGGGTTGAATGTTTTCTCTCATAAGAGGATGATAGTTCAAAATGAGGGAAAAGGGAAGGGGATTCTGATGAAATGGAACAGCGATCAATGGAGTGGACGAAGGGGATGGAGGGGGAGGGAGGCATGGGGAAAGGAAAGACCAGTGGGAAGAATCTGAACAAACCTTCCCACCTACACATGTGGATGTATCACACCAAATCCCACCACTATGGATATCCATAACGCACTGATTTTTAAAAACCTAGATAAATAGGAGAAGGACTGGTAGTGGGAGGCAGGGAGGGAAAGGGGAGATGCCGGGGACTGAATTGGAGCAGAATGTATTCCATGCTCGTATAATCATGTCACACTGAACCTATAACTATGATGCACTAAGGAAAGAAATTCTAGAAAACGGTGGTGATGGTGCAGCTAGTGTCAGCCAGGCTCCTCAGCTACGCATGGAACCTCCTCAGGGGTTCTGTTTTGGTCGATATCTGTAGACCAGTAGTTCTTTGGGAATCAAGCAAAAGCTAAAGCCTGCCCTCCCGAAGTGGTATGGTTTGGATGTGAGGTGTCCCCCAAAGCCCCTGTGTGACCGCATGCAGGAGGGCTCGGAGGTGAATGACGGGTGAGAGAGCCTAACCCATCAGTCATCAGTCCCCTGACGGGATCAACTGAGTGGTGACTGAAGCCAGGTGGGGTGCGGCTGAGGAGGGGGCGTGGAGGCCTGCCTTTGGTGTATGCGTCTTGTATCTGGGGAGCGGACTCCCTCTGCTGTCTGGTTACCATGGGCAACCTGAGCTTCAGCCTCACCTGGAGCCGGAGGAATGGGGCCTGCTGACCTTGAAACTGTGAGGCTCAAATAAACCTTCCCTCCTCTACAAGTGTTCTGTCAGGTCTTTTAGTCACAACAGCAGAAAAGCTGAAAATTCACGTGCAAATGAACACAATCATCTGCACAATTGTGGGGGCTTTGCAGACCTCCTGTCACCAGACCTCGGCGAGGCATCCTGTGGACAGAATGCTGGGCCCCAGGTACTGTTGGTCATTTGCCAGGCTGCTTTGGATGAGCCAGTTTTCCGGCTTCTCTGTGCCCATCTGTTAAGGTGGGAAGTGAAGTGCATTCGAGTTTTGGGAGAAAGAGGTCAGGTTTCGGGAGGCCAGGCCAGGTCTAGTGTCGGCCCTGAGGGAGCTTGGGGGCATGTGAGGGGTTCTGCAGGAGGGTCAGGTGATGGGAGACATTTCAGGTGACAGGAGCCCCACCTGGGCTGCTGACTGGGGTGGGGCTTGGCACATGCCACAGCAGGTTCCTGAGAGGCTTGCCCCAGGCACCGAGGCCTGTCTAACTAAAGGTCCCGCAGCTCCAGCTGCAGCCGCTCAGAGAAACCAGACCGGTTATGCAGAGGCAGGGGCAGTTTACACAAGAGGAGAACAGTTAGTCAAGATAATATAAATATTGAACCTTGCGTAGTCAAATAACTGCAAATTAAATTAAAACACGAGATTTTCTTTTGCTTTTCAAAATAGCAGTTTTTTCCCCCTCTTTGGGCAAAAACTACTTGTGTTGGTTAGAGAGTAAGAAATTCACACTCAGTGCTGGGCATTTTGATAGATGCAATTCTCCTAATTCAAAAATACAAGTCAAAAACTTGAAAAATGTGCAGATGTTTTGGTCCAATATATTCATCTTGAGAAATTGATACTAAAATATGTTGAGAATGTCCACACACATACAGCTACAAGAATTGTAACTGTAGAGAATCAGGTACCCAATAATAGCTGACTAGTTAATAAATTATGCAACATCTACATATTGGCATATAATGAACCAGTATAATAGATGGCACACATTTATGTTTATTGGCATGGAAAGATGTTCAGGGTACATTGCTAAGCGAAAGAAAAAACTAGGGGCAAATATATTTAGTTAACATGTTCCTGACACATAGTATGCTCTTAATAAAAATGTGATTTATTGGTATAATAGGGAGAATAAGGAGGCCATATGCCAAACTCTCAGTAATTATTGCCCCTGGTTAGTTTTTTATCCCGTTTACTATTTGCCTGCTCTTCCAGAGAGAACATGTGAGAGGCCATGCGGAGGTGAGGCCCTGAGAGCACAGGGAGAGCCGCCCAGCTGCTCAGCATGCAGGGGGAGCCCCGGGGCCTGCTTTCACAGGGCCTCCAGGCCCCCAGAAGAAGCCTGCTGGGCCCCCACCAATGCACAGAACCATGAGGAATGATGAGAGGGCTGTGAGTGGAGGGCGCTCAGTGTTTGAGTGTTTACTCTTCAACACCAGGTCACCAAAACCCAGAGCAAGACTGTGCCCTGACGCTTCTCAGGAGATATACCACTCATCAACAGACATATGAAAAAGCATTCAACATCTCTAGCAATTAGAGAAATGCAGATCAAAACTACTCTGAGATTTCATCTCACAGCAGTCAGAATGGCAGTTATCAGGAATACAAGCAACAAGCTGGGTGCAGTGGCTCAAGCCTGCAATCCCAGCACTTAGGGAGGCTGAGACAGGAGAATCGGGAGTTCAAAGCCAGCCTCAGCAAGGGCGAGGTGCTAAGCAACTCAGTGAGACCCTGTCTCTACATAAAACACAAAATAAGGCTGGGGACGTGGCTCAGTGGTCGAGTGCCCCTGAATTCAATCTCCAGTACTTAAAAAAAAAAAAAAAGAATATAAGCAACAATAAATGTTGGTGAGGATGTAGGGGAAACGCACACTCATCCATTGCTGGTGGGACTACAAATTGGTGCAACCAATCTGGAAAGCAGTATGGAGATTCCTTAGAAAACTTGGAATGGAACCACCATTTGACCCAGCCATTCCACTCCTTGGTCTAGACTCAAAGGACTTAAAAAAACTTACTCGAGTAGTGCAGCCACTTCAATGTGTATAGCAGCTCAATTCACAATAGCTAGACTGTGGAACCAACCTAGATGCCCTTCAATAGATGAGTGGATAAAGAAACTGTTATACATATAGACAATGGAATACTACTCAGCATTAAAAGAGAATAAAATTATGGCATTTTCAACTAAATGGATGGAGTTGGAAAATATCATGCTAAGCCAAGTAAGCCAATCCCAAAAAACTAAAGGTGGAGTGTTCTCTGATGAGTGGATGCTGATCCATAATGGAAGAGGGGACATGGGAAGAATGGAGGAACTTTGGTCAAAGGGGAGAGAGATGAGGGGAGGGGTCATGGGGGCAGGAAAGACGGTGGATTCAGATGGACATCATCGCCCTGGGTACATGTATGACTGCACATATGGTGTAACTACAACCAGAGAAATGGAAAGCTGTGCTCCGTCTGTGTGCAGTGAATCAAAATGCATTCTGTCATGTGTACCTAAGTAGAAGAAATTGTTAAAACAACAAAGTAAAAAAACCCCTCGGACCAATACCCTCTCCCTGTAGATGAAATACGATCCTGCACTTTCAGTGCCTGATGCATAATAATTGCTTAGTAAGTGTCCATTAATTATTTAGTCTTTGCAAATAACTCTGCAAGGTAGATATGACTTCCCCCTTTCTTGATGAGGACCCTGCAGTAGAAAGCAGAGGGAGAGAGAATTCACACAGCCTGGTCCATCTCACTCCAGAGAAGGTCTTCCTTGATGCCCAGCCATCTCTCTAGGGAAGGAGAAGTAGGAGTTTGCCTGAAGTCTTAGCTCACGTGGTGGCCCTGGCTACTACAGAGATGGCCCTGGTGTCAACAGCAGAGGACAGCTTGAGCTGGGGAAATGAGCCACCAGGAACAACCACCTCCTTCCCCGATGCGGATGCAGGACGGCAGGGCTGGAAGGGCCCTGGAGACCATGGGACCATCCCTGCAGCTGAGGAGTCAGCCGTGGGGCAAGGGCCACAGGAGTGCCACTCAGCGCTGACCACGCCTGCGGTAAGTCCAGGGTGCACTGACACACCTGAGCCCAGGCTGGTAACATCTGGGTGTCATCATCCGACTCACGCCCCCTCTTGAGCTCCTGGCATGGGTGCAGCGACCTCGCTCCCTCCTTCTCCCAGGTCTGCTCTCACCCGCACCTACCAGCCCTTCCAAGTGGGCAGTGTCTTGCTGCTCCCTGGCGACTGGGCTAGTTGGTGGTGATGCGCAGCCCAGCTCCAAAGTGGTCCTGGGGTGCCGTGGAGGACCCCGCTGGCCCTGTCACTTTCCCACACGAGTGCCTCTGAGGACTTGCGGGGGCTCCTGTCCTGCTCTTCAGTGCTGCGCCCAGGATGCACGGGGTGCCCCCGCCCTGGGCCAAGGTGCGCCTGCCGTCTTCCAGCAACGTTGTTCACCGTGGGTGCACACGCCTGCTGCGGAGCTCTTGATTGAATTCTGGGTACTCTCATCAGAAGTCACCCCTGGCATGTCCCGCTCTCTCATGTCCCCTCTAAGGGCGAATGGACTGGGTGATTCATGAGAGGAGGTGCCTCATGTGTGACCTTTGCCTGGTGATCAAGTGCTCTTCATTAAATAAAAACACTACATCTCCTTGAGATGAAAGCAGAGTGAACGGGGGAAGCGAGAAGCAGTGCACTGGTCCTGGAAGGCAGATGGTGCAGAAGAGAGACCTTCCTGGACCCTCGCTTCACGTCAGGACGTCCTGCCTGCTGTGCCTGCGCATCTGAATGCCAGGCTTGCAGTGATTACAGGTCCAGTGGTGGTGGAAACAGCAACGGTCCTCCAGGCCCCAACCTCCTGCCAAGTAGCAGAGCAGATGGGAGATGCCACTCAGGGATGGGGGCTTTGGGCAAGCTCAGGTGGAGGTGGCAGGAGACTGTGGAGCTGGCTCCCACGCCCACGCCCCCGTGCCTGCGTTTCCCTTCTCTTGGGCCCCACGCCCCTTCCTCCTCAGAAAACGTGCCTGTGCCTTTGAACGCGCCATCTCTAGGTGTGCTGTTTGTGCCGGGCGGCATGAATCCGAGGAGACACGGCTTCCAAGGAGCCAAAGGGAATGGCACTCACCCATCACGGCAGGGCCAGGCAGCAGAGGCTCCAGCCGTTGACGATATGTTGGTAACAGATCACTGGGCGATTTTCCAGTCTGATACTTCCCTCTGCCTGTGTCCTCCAAAGCACAAGGTATCAGGAAAGTTGACCGTCCAGCTGGTGAAGCTTCGAACCGTTGCACACTCAGGCTGGGAGGCGTCCCGGCCTCAGTGCCCCCTGGGTTCACTTGTGAGTCTGAGTCCCAGGTCAACTGTAGAAAACAGGGGCCCCAACCCACCAAGTGCAGTGAGGCCGCAGCAGGCTCACAGGTAACTCAGCTCTCAGTGTCCAGGACCCCCACAGCCTGTGTGCAGGCAGTAGGCACAGCAGTGCCTGCGGCAGCTGCCTTGGCTCACGGGCCCACCCTCAAATGCACACACGCACGCACACACACTTGTGCACATGTGCACACACACATCACGCAAACTAGACAGACGTTGCTCTGGTTGGCTCTCCGGGCAAGCCCGTTGAACCTGGTCTTGCCAGTCTGCTCCTCCGGGGCCGGAAGGTGCAGCTCTGGGAGGCAGCACTCAGCCTGCGCCCCTGCCCAGTGCAGCCTGGACACTGGGCTTTGAGATTCAAGTCGTATTCCTGCTGTGGAACAGAAGCCTGTCACAGCCGCCTGGTTTGTGCTGAGCTACTGTGGTGACCATGTCCCTCCAGCGACAGGCCAGAGGCCCTGCCTGACCCCTTCACCTGCAGCTCTGCTCCCTGCCCCCAGCAGTCTCACCCAGGACTCCCACTGGACCCTTGGCTGAGGGGCCTCTGCCCACTCTTGCATCCACGGCAGTGAGTTGGGTACAAATCCAGCTGGCAGCGTTGCTGGGTACGGCCTGTGAGGAGCAGCGGCCTGCCCGACAGCGGAAGGCCTCGGTGGCAGCACACCCTATGGCTCCTATGGCAGGCCAGCAGGAGCCTCAGGGCAAGGACAGAGCGAGAACCGGGCCTGGGAGTGGTCAGGGCTGCGCTTGGCCATGTGTCCTCGGGCATGATGTCGCTGACTGCCAGTCTCTCCATCATGGATGCGGATGCGGAATGTCACCATGGTGGTGTCCTGAGGAGGCGTGGGCTTAGCTCTGAGGTAGGCACAGTGAGCTGGGGGATTACCTGCAGCGGCCGCATCACTGCTGAAGTCTAGGCCCTCCTGCAGCTTCCTCCTCAGGAGCCTCATGGGCACTCGGGGAGAAGGTCAGAGGACGAGCAGCCATGGGAGGCACAGGACGTTTCCTAAGGCCCGTGAGAACCCTGGCCTTAGGGCATCAGTGAACGCCATGTCAGCTGGGAAGAACAGGGGAGAAAACTCCTGAGGAGAGGCAGCCCCTTACCAAGACGACCCAGGTACACACCACCAGTGTGCACATCAGGCCATCAGGTCTCCGCACGATGCACCGAGGAGGGGACATCAGACCTGCAGCATCTTCCAGGAGTGGCAGCCTCAAGCCAGTCACAAGAACATGGCAGATGAACCCAGTTAACACCACTGCACAACAATCCTCAAGAATCAGCATCGTCAAAGGAAAGGTAGGATAGAGTAACTGTTGGAGGTTGGAGGTGACTGAGCCATGGCAATCCGATGCAGTGTGGGTCCCAGGACAGATAGAAGGACATTCATGGAAAATGGCTGAAATCCAACAATTTTCTGTGCTTATTTAATAGCATTTTACTGCGGTTGATTTTATAAATGTGTAAGATGTTAACATTAGGGGGAGCTCAGTACAGGGTAAATGAGATTTCTCTATACTAAATTCCACCATTCTATTAGAAATCTAAAATAGTATTTCCAATTAATATGTAACTATATTAAAAAGTATAGGAAAGGAGGGAGTGAAATCAGCTCTATTCTCAGACAACATGATCTCATGTAGGAAAGCCTAAAGATCTCACTGGAAAGCTACTAGAACTGATGAATGAGTTTAGTAAAGGGTATGAAACAAGGTATCAAAGTTTCTGTACACCAAGCGCAAATCTGCTGAATGAGAAATTAAGAAAAATTCCATTCATAAAAGCTACAAAATCACCTTGGAATAAATTTAACCAAGGAAGTGAAAGATTTCTTAAATGAAGACGAAGACACTGATGAAAAGAATTGAAGAAGACACATACACACACATGCACACACACACGCACGCACACACACACAGACACACGCACACACACACATACACAAAGACACACATGCACAAACACACAAACATATACACAAACATGCACACACAAACACAAGCATACACGCATGCACACACATACACGCATGCACACACATATACACATGCACACACAAACGCACAAACACAAACACACACACACACACACACAAACACAGAAAGACTCCTATGTTCATGGATGGGAAGATTTAATGCTGTTCAGAGGTCTGCTATCCAAGGCCATCTGAAGCTTTTACACAATCCCCATAAAAATGCCAATGACATTCTTCACAGGAATAGGAAAAAACAACTGTGACATTTATAGGGAACTGTGAATGACCCTAAATAGACAAAAGTAATCCTGAGCAAAAGAAAACCAACCAACCAACCAAGCCACAGGCATCCAAACACCCAACAAAGCCATAGGAACCAAGACCAGAGAGGTACTGGCACAAAATCCAACACAGAGACCAAAAAAAAAAAAAATAAACATGGAGGGAGAACACAGGAGTAAACCCACCCTCACAGCCAACTGGTTTTCAACAGAGGGGTCAAGAATATTCCATGGGGAAAGGCAATCTCCTCGATAAATGGTGTTTGGAAACCTGGATGTCCATGTGTGAAGTTGAAACAGGCGCCTACATCTCACCACATTGGGAAACCCAAGTGGGCGAAGAACAGAACACAAGAACTGAGGCCATGAAAGTGCCGGAGGAAGAAGATGCAGGCAGCACTTCAAGACACCGTGGGGAGGGGCAGAGACGTTGTGAACAGGCCCCTAAACACAAGCCGCAAAAGCAGAAGTAGACGATGGGATCATCTCAAACTAAGAGGCTTCTGCATAGCCAGGGGAACCACCCGCAGGGCTGCGGGGAACACTTGCAACCACGTGCGACAGAGTTTGATTTCCTGAATGTGTCAGGAACATAAACAGAAAAAATGGCACAAATCATCAGAACAATAAATGGGCAAATGCTCCAAAAAGACATTGCTCAGAAGAAGAAATACAAATGGCCAACAAGCATATGGAAAAGGAGAAGCAGGAGTGACCATCAGGGCCACACACAGCGGAACACGGTGAGATCTGCCCAGCCTGGCCGGATGGCTTCAACCCAAGGGAGGAGCAGAGGCACATGCTGGGGAGACCAGAGAGAGACACTCACCCTGTGGGTGGCCACGTACTCAGCACGGCCACTATGGGAGTGCCACAAAGATCTGAAAGCTGAATGACCACTCATCTAGCAGTCCCACACCAAGGGCTGTGTGGTCAGGCTGTCAGACATGGCTAGACCCCGTGTTTGTTGGGCGTCATCCATTGTGCCCAGGCCCCATGTCTGTTGAGCGTCATCCCCAATGGCCAACGTATGGAATCAACTGAGGGAACTATGCACAGAAGAATGAGTGAAGAAAATGTGGTGCATAGCTACAGGGGAGTGTCACCCAGCCATAAGAACAAAGTCCTGTGTCTGCAGCACCGTGCATGGGACTGGAGGGCATGTGGTCACACAAGTGGGCTGGACACAGGAAGATCAGCACTGCATGTCCCACCTCATGTGCAGCCTGAACAAGGTGATGTGTACAAATGGAGAAAAAGGCTGGGAGGGCGGGCGGGGGTCAGAAGGGGTTGGCTAATGAGCACTGGAATATGGCCAGATAGAAAGAACAGGTCCCAGATCGCCACAGCAGGGCAGGGGGACTACAGTTTGCAACAGTTGATTGTATATTTCAAAACAACTAGGAGAGAGAAGTTGGAAGTTTCCCACCAGAAAAAAAAAGGCAAATTTCTGAAGAAATGAAAATGCTGGTTGCCCTGATCTGATCACCACAATTGTATGCATGTGTCAAATTATCAATATGTACAATTATTATGTGCCAATTAAAAAGTAAAACCATGTGGGAGTTGAACTTTTTACCTGATTGCCGTTGGCGGTCCCAAAGCTTGTTATCTGACTGTGATTGCTATTGCTGCTACGCCGGCTTTGTGCATTTCGATTCCCCCGACTCTGATGATCATGCCATCGTGAGAACATGATTTTATTAGTATTACATGTGTGAAAGAATCCTGCATCAGTTTCCTTCAGAAAGAAGAACCCTTGGTGCTACGTGTCTTCAGGGTACAGGCCCTGTCGGCCTCGATCGCCTGAGTGGTGAGCAGCTTCCGGGCTGACAGTGCGCTTCGGCCCAGGGCCGGGCCTCTGCTCCGTCCGCTGCGGGGCCTGCCCTGCTCCCCATCCGTTTTCCTGTTCACATGCAGCTCAGATGGCTCTTCCCATTTGTGCTTCTAGACACGCCGTGGTTTGTGTCTGTCCTTGCAGAGCATTGAGGCTGGTGTCGCGCAGGCACGTTCTCTCAGGCTGGCCCGGGCTTGCACGCCTGCTTGGCCGCACTGTTGCACACCTGTGCACCAACACCACGTTCCGTTCACCCACACGGGTTACGCGGAGCTTCTGAAGTGCGTCTGTCCGGGAGCAGCTTCCTCGTCCCTGTGGCCCCTCGGAGCCTCGGCGGTGCCTTCAGCTGAGGCGAGCCCCACGGCCCACCAGGCTGAGTGGAGGAGCCGGTGCATGAGCGTGTCTTCAACCCCTCTGAGAACCCCACACTCTTTCCATGGTGCCTGTCACACCTGAGCCAGTCAAGCTGTTTTACTTCAAGGCCAACGATGAAGAAATGTGGTTATCTCCTGCCACGAGAATCCAGGGCACGGAGGACGCCAGGGCCAGGTGTCAGAGGCTGACCCAAGTCGCCTCTCTCCTCTGCCATTCTCCCTGGGCTTCGTCCTTCGGCCAACTGCCTAATATTGCCTCAGTTACACACGACAGTGTCTTGCACAGAAAGAAGGGTGGAAGAGAAATCCCCTGCCCCAAAGAGGCTTCCCTCTGCCGCACTTGGCCCAGAGGCAGCTCCCGTGCCTCACCAGACCGTTGCTGGTGGAGAGGTGGAGGGTGTGGTCAGCATGGCCCATCACACCCCTCTGGAGCCTTAGCAGGTGCGCTCTGTGCCCTGCCTGAGAAAACCAGCGGCTCCATCAGCAAGAAGAGCGGAGGAATGGCTGCTGAGGCGGCGGCATCTGCTGCGCTTGCTGTCTCAAATTGGTCTTTAGCTCATGCGTCTTTATGCTGACCCTTTGATCACACTAGTCATCGCCCTGATAGCAGGAATCAGGTCGCGGGCTTTACATTCTCCACAGACCATGGCTGTTAACCAGTTGCAAACAACAATAAATAAACAAATCACAACTGGATGCCGGGGTTGAACGCCGTGGCTCCTGTTGCCTCCACCTTTCTCTGCCAGCCTCAGATGGGCCCTTCGGGGCACGTGCAGAGCATGCCAAGTTGGACAAAGGGCACTAGGAATTATGTGGGCGACGCGCAGCTCATTGACTGGGCGTGCACACATGCCAAATTATACCCCAGGCAGGCGTTGGACACCTGCTTGGACTCAGCCTGCCTATTATGGCATCTGTAGCTACTAATGCCAGCGGCGGAGTCCCCACGTTCACCACACTGGGTCTCGTGCCTGTGGTTTCCTCACACCCCACTTTTCCAGGAATTCCCTTCTCCCCCGCCCACTCCTGCATGGGATGGAGTCCTGCCTAGCACTTAAAGGCCTCCCAGGACTCTTCGCACATTCATTCCACCAAGCTGAACTTAGGGTTTTCTCCTCTGTGCTTCTGGGTGGTTGTCTAATAACTGCACCTAACATACGATGTTATGCGTCTCCGTCATCTGCAGGGGGTGTTCCAAAACCCCCGTGGGTGCCTGAAACCACAGAGGCTGCCACATGCTACATGCCAGCCCTGGGGTACCGTGCGGGCCATCTGATAGCTGGGACAGCTCTTAGTGACCAGGAGGTAGCACACACAGAGCAGATATACTGGAAAAATGGATGACTTGTGTCCTGGCTGGGACAGAGACGGACGGTGCGTGATCTCACCAGGCCTCTCAGAACGACGTGCAAATTAAATTATGGATTCTGCATGTCTTGGATTTTCCACTTAATATTTTCAGATGGCGTTTGACGAAGGATGACTGATCCCTGAAAAGCGCAACGGCAGTGTGGGCTGCTGCACTGTAACTTCTAAGTGCCCATGTGTCTTAGGCTTGTGACGTGCTTCGAGCTTGTCTCAGAAGCCCTAGGCTGCGCGGTAGGGCTCGCTCCCCGGGAGAGCCCAGTGAGATGAGGGGCTACAGAGTGCTGAGAAGGGAAGGAGGGCCCGGCAGGGCGGGGACAAGCAGCCTCCAGAGTAACAGGCCCGGGCAGGAGGGCACCCGTGAGGCAGAGGACAGGAGGCAGGGAAGGTCAGAGAGCCCAGCTGCACGGGGAGGAAGGTGGTCAGGGTGAGGCTGGAGCCTGGGCGGGGGCGGCCCACACACAGGTGGCCATGCCGAGCGCTGTCCAGAGGAGCTGTGGCCTTTCAGGGCCCAGGTGAGGCGGTGGCTGAGACTGGGTGTGCCCATGGAGCAGACCTGACAGCTTCGGGCTGCGTTTGTGTTCTGTTGTCGAGACGGCAAGTTAGCACGAACCCAGTTAACTCCAGTGCCGTGCCCCTCTCCTGTGAGCCGCACTGCACCGAGCAGCCCAGCGCGCTCTGCCCAGGTCGCACGCTCCCGTCAGCATACTGGCCGGCCTGGGCTCTTTCCTGGAGGCTCTGAGGGGCGTCCACATGACACTTGCTCGGGTGTGGAGGAACTCAGGTCCCCGTAGTGGTAGGAAGGGTCCCTCTGTGGCCTGGAGCCCTAACTTCCTCTTCTGCTTTTAAGGCACATGTGGCCACACTGGGCCCGCCTGGGTAAGACGGCAGCTGGCTGGGAACTAAATATGTCTTCAAGGGCCCTTGCCAGGTAACGTGGCATAACCAGAGGCTTGACAGCCGAGGGCAGAGGCATGGGGCTCCCCATCACCCAACCTTAATGAAGGAGAGGAAATAACAGCTCTGGGAAATGGGCTGAGGTGTGGGAGATCGCAGCCCAGGATCAGGGAGTGGGCTCTGCTAGTGACCAGCTGTCAGGTCCGTGCGCCTGGCACCAGTGGGTGGGCCTGAGCTCCGGCCTCCGCTCTGCCAGTCTCTGAGTGAGATGGCTCCCCGCAGCCACTGGCGCCCCGTGGGTAGGTGGGAAGAACTGAGCCGGCAGTGTCCTCCATGGGCACACGTCTGGCTCTGAGGTCACTGTGGCCATTTCTCTTTTCCTCTTGCTCCTTGATCAGGACTAAGCCAGGTGTGAGGAGGAGGGCGCAGGAGCTGCTAGCAAGTGCTGAACTCATCGCGTCTGATCATAGAGTTTAACGCCAACAGATGTTTCTGAGTCATGATAAAAGGTTAAATATTTTAATAAAAAAGACACACGTTGGCAGTGATCTGGGTTCCTGTTAAACTCTCCCACACTCACAGTTTTTCCTCACATGCAAATGAACTGGAAGCTTATTAATGAGATGAGAGGCTGGAGCCTAATTAGCACCAGGACTGGGAAGCTTATATTCGCTGATTCAGCAAACTGACTGGATAATTGCCGTAGCTGGACTTTGGCAGCTTCTAGAAACCCTTATTAATGGGACCCTCAGAAACTGCCTTGATCACCATCTCTCAACCTCAGGACTTGCCCAGATGTAGATGTTTTACAGTCACACTGAGCAGGAAATCACCCTGTCCCACCGCTGCAGAGGGCAGGCCAAGCACAGTCAGCCTCCAGCTTTCTTCAGAGTCTTATCCTCCTGGGGCCCAGGGGGCCCCGCGTCTCTTGCTGACCATCTTTTCTTGAGCCTGGTCTTTCTTTGCTCCCTGACTTGAGGAGATGCACCTGATGATGCTTTTCACATTCACTGCCTCCTCGAGACTCGGAAACCTAGGATTTCATATCCATTTTTAATTTAACCCACACCTGGTGCTCAGTGCACCAGACGCAGTTCTAAGTGGTTCATACCCATGACACCTGGCCTAGGCCTCCCTGCAGTCGGTTTACAGGTGAGGAAGCTGAGGTGCCAGTAACTTACACGAAGTCCCCAGTCAGAAGGAGCAGAGCTTGTACACGCAGGCTTGGGGCTCCCAGGTCTGCTCTCAGCCATGTCGCCTGACTCCCTGCAGTCAGCCCTGTAGCATCAGGGAGAGAAACCGCAGAGCAAGGAGCAGCCTGGTGGACCAAGGCTCCAGCGTGAAGCTAGCAGCAAAAGGCCCGCGGGCTCTGCTTTGTAAGTAGGGTCTGTTGCGCTTGATTCCTCACATCATATCGATCGGCTGCTGAACAACCACCTTCTTCCTGTTCAGCCACTGCAGCCTGTGTGGCCCAATTGCCTTCAAGCTGCTGGCTTGAAGCTGTGGAGCTCTTTCCTGATGCCCTTGCTTTGGCTTTGCTACCAGAACCCTTCCTCCAGCCACTGCTGGGGTGTGGGAGGTGGGCCAAGCTTCCTTCCTGCTCGAGGCCTCGGTTGCCAACAACTGATGTCAACCTGTGCGGTGCTGGGCCTTTCTCCTGGTCTCCCCTGTTCCATGCAGCGCTGGGCTAAAGGCTGGATGTGCGGAGGAAGAGAAGAACCCGACACAGCTTTAGCTCCAGGAGTCCCAGCCTAGGGGAGGAAACAGATTCTTGCCTAAAAAATCCGACATGTGGCATCAAAACAGACATGAAGACCATGGAATGGAATAGAAGGGACAGAGGCAGGTCTACCTATGCACAACCACCCATCCTTGACAAGGGCACCAGAAGCATGTCGGAGAAAAGACGGCCTTTATAACAAGGGTGCTGAGAAAACTGCACATGCACACGTAGAAGAACCTAGACCCAGGTTCCGGTCTCTCACCTGCACAAGTCAACTCAAAGTGGACCAGCGACCTGGGAGTCGGGCAGAAATGCTGCAACTCCTAGAGGAAAACACAGAGCTGACACTCCAGTGTATTGTTAGAGGCACCAACTTCTCAGCAAGAGCCCCAAAACTCAAGAAATAAAACTAAGAATCAATAAGTGGGATAGAAAAAGTTAAGAAGCCTCCGTACAGCAGAGGAAACAAGAGCAGGAAGAGGGAGCCTACAGAATGGGAGAAGATTTTGCCACTTGCTCCTGAGATAGGGGATTAATATCCAGAATATATAAAGAACTCAAAAACTTAACACCAGCCAGGCGTGGTGCCACCCACCTGTAATTCTAGCACCTCAGGAGGATCCCAAGCAGAAGGATCCCAAGTTCAAAGCCAGCCTCAGAGACTTAGCAAGGCTCTAAGCAACTTAGGGAGATTCTGTCTTAAAACAAAAAAATAAAATAAGATAGAAAGGGCTGGGTGATGTACTTAATACCAAAATGAATAAATGAATAAATAAACAACCCAGTCAGTAAATGGGTACATGAATGAAACATATTTCTCAAAAGAAGAAACACCAATAGCCTACAAATAGATGAAAAAAATGTTCAACATCTCTAGCAATCGGGGAAACGCAAATCCAAATGACACTAATGTTTCATCTCAGTCCAGTCAGAATGGCAGTTATCAAGAACACAAATAATAATAAATGTTGGTGAGGATGTTGGGAAAAAGGTTCACTCACATTGTTGGAGAGACTGAAAACGGAAAGCACTAGGGTCATTCCTCCAAGTCAAGGAATGGAACCACCACATGACCCAGCTATCCCACTCCTTGGTAGATACCCCAAAGGACTAAAGTCATCATACTACAGCAATATAGCCACATCAATGTTCATAGCAGCACAGTTCACAATAGAGACATTGTGAAATCAGCCCAGGTACCTGGCAAGAGATGAGTGGATTAAGAAACATACACACACAGTTTTACTCAGCCATAGAGAAGAATGACGTCATGGCATTTGCCATAGATGGATGCAAATGCAGAACATCATGCTAAGACAAAGATCAACTTTTTTCTCTCATTGTGTGGAAGTTAGAGCAAAATAAGGAAAAAAGGAGGGGGATTAGGTATCTGAAAGACACAGGGAAGATTAGTGGAACAGAAGAAGGAGATGGAGAGGGAGGGAGCAGGGATAGAAAGGGGAGGGACGTGGAATGAATCAAACAGAATCGGGCTAGGTGCTGTATACGTACACCCCGGGGACTTCTGTCTTTATTATGTGTAGAAAGCACCCGTCAAATCAGGTGACTAGATGAGTGAAAGACCAGGAGAGCAGGGGAAGGACAAGGGGAGGGAGGAAACGAGGGAAAGGGGTGGGAACTGAAGTGGACGCAGTCAAATCCATGCAGGCATTATTTGTCCAAATGAGCCCAACTGCTACGTGTAGCTACGGTGAGCTGGTTTTAGAAAGTCCAGCCCAGCATGACCTGTGGAGAGGACTGTGAGCCTGCAGCTCCCTGAAACATTACGGGAGAAGGTGATGTTTGGGGAAGACAACGCCTGAGATGGGCCCTGAAAGGTAAGATCGGCCCAGTGAAGGCTAGACCTGCGGGAATGGGGGGCCGGTGTCGTGGTGCTGGGAAGGGCCCTGGGAGCAGATGCCAGCTGAATCTGGACAGACAGCAGGCCTGCATCTAAGAGGCCCTTGGGCTCACTCTGTGGCAGCGCAGAGCCCTTAAGAGGTCCCCAGCATGGTCGTGATTGGACACACATAGGCTCTGAAGTGTGATCCTGCTGCAGCAGTAAGAGGGGTGAAGGAAGCCGAGATGAGAAGACCAACTTCCTGTTTTACAGGAAGCCACTTGCAAATGGCATCTGGAGTGCAGCCCCCATGCTTTGGATCCCAACATCCCAGCAGAATGGCTATGAACTCAGCAGGACAGAAGCCTGATGGGTGGCACAGTGGCCGATTTTGAGGAATCTTTATTGACTCCAAGAAGGAGCCACCTACAGAAACTGCACTCCACATCAGAGAGCCCTGAGAGGCAGGTGTGCCCTCTCAGCCAGACGTGGGGCGTTTCTTGCCATTCTTCTTCCTTCCGGAGCAGCGTGACTGGAGGCGTGTTGGTGTGCCGTGTCCTTTCCTGCACCCCTCAGCGCTCGGCCCAAGGTGACAGGCCTCCTCTGCTGCTCTGCCACAGGTGCTGTTAGGAAGCTCACCGGCGCTGCAGCTCCCGGGCCTTGGTACTTGGCCTGGTCCACAGCACCCTCCTCTGCTGAAACCTGTCCCCTCACTGTCATGACACCTCTTTGGGGGATTCCCTGCGTCCAGTTCTTGTTTCATGGCTTCCTCTTCACTCTGAACATGTTAGGACTTGCAGACCCCAGTCCTGAGCCCTCCTCTGTTTAACTTCCCAGATAATCTCTGCATCACCAGAACGGGCCCCATTCTGCATGGTCACGGTTCCCAGAGGTAGGTACCTGCTTAGTCCAGGTGTCTCCTCCGAGTCTGGACTCTACTGCCAGCTCTCTCACAGCTCTTAAACCCACATATTCAAGATGGGAGTCTTGACTCAGGCCTCTACCCGAGGATGCCTATGCCTCCTGAGTGCTTGAGCTGAGTGGCTCCTGAGTACTGAGTACTTGAGCGGAACTCTGCCCTCCAGCGTTCCCTGTGCACTGAGAGTGCATGCATGTGGGGAGGCTCGCGTGCTGGAGAGAGGTGTCCTGAGGATAAGAGGGAATGGCCCTGGTGCCCACACAGGCTGGGCACTGCCTGCTCTTCCCCCAGCCAGAGGGAAAACCTCACAACTCAGACAATTTTGTCTCAATTTGTGGGGAATATTTGCTGTAAATGAAATTCCCAGGCTGTTGTACAGAGTAAACCAAATAATGGATAAAGTGAAATAGCTTAAAAACAAAACCCAAGAGGACCTAACTGTTTCCAAGTAACAAACAGAACCTCACAACAATGCTCAAGAGCAGTCACAGGACTCCCACATGTCCATACGCAGCGCGGAGAAGACCAGCCTGTCGTCCAGAAAAACAGTGCCAGGCACAGAGAGCAGCCAGGGACAGGCCCACAAGAGGAAGAATCACCCACTGGAACTGACCCAGAAGACAACAGAAGTACTGGACAGGGACACTTAAAAAGTAATTGTAACTGTGCGTCATGAGCTCTGAAACTAGGAGAAGAACATGAACGGGAGGGCAGGTGGCAGGGGAGGCCAGCCAGAGTCCAGATGTGAACACACACCGGGAGGGACACACTGGTGGGATTAATGGTGGATGGGACGTGGCAGAAGAGGAGAATCACGGCAAAGTCACAGAGATGGAAACCATCAAAAGTGAACCTCTGAGAGGTTTGAAATGAGGAGGAAGAGAGTTGACAGACAATTTCAAGCACCCTAACATACAGGAAATTGGAGCCTCTAATTTTTTTCCTGAAAATATAGAACAGAAAAAAAAATGGCTAATTTTTTCTAAAGTTGATGAAACCACAAACCTACAGATCCATAGAGCGGTGGACCACACAGAGATACAAGGTACTGGACTATATAACTGCACAGGAACACCAATGAGTCTCAGAATAAGTGTGCTAAGTGAAGAAGCAGGTCCTCCCCCACAGAGAGAGGGAGAGAGAACACACTGTGTTAGGTCACGTTTATATAAAAGTCTAGAAAACTATAAGCTACACTGTAATGGCAGAAAGCACGTGAGCAGGTGCCCAGGAGTCTGAGGTGGGCATAGAGGTGGGAGCCAGGGTGTCCTAAGGGGCAGCAGAACACTTCTTGGGGTAACCGACTGTAGTGATGGTTTCACAGGTGGAGATAAATCCCCAGAGCTCTGAAATCGCACACTTCAAGCAGTGTAGTTTACTGTGCATCAGTTATAGATCAAAGTTGTTTAAAAAGAGCTTGTTCAACAGTGGAGAAACCTGTGAACCATCCATCGTTTTAAAAACTAGTAAATAAGAAGGGAAATAAAGGGAGTGACATTGACCCTTAGTCTTTCCTTTCCCATATGAACTATTTCCCTGGGTCTCCAGCGTCCAGGTGAAAGATATTTCTCTCAGAGATGTCTCCTGACTTTGAAAATGACAGAGGAGTGGTAGAATATGAATCAGCTGTTTTTAATCCCTGGCGATCAATGGATCTGGGCATGGTTGACCCATGGCTGCGAGGGTCACAGGAGCAGCAGAACCAGCTTTGAGGTGCTGCCTGGTGGTAGAAGGTACAACAGCCTCTGGGGGAGTCTTGCCACCAACTTGGATTTGTGCACCTAAGGACCCAGTCGTGAGAAGTGGAGAGGACAGGAGCACGTGCCAGACACCATCAGGGCGCAGCAGGAGAAGCTGCATCTGCTGCAGCCCTCAGACTCTTCAATGAGTAAATCATGGAAAAACAGATCAAGAGAACTTACAGATTAAAAGAAATTTAATTTCAACTGATTACAGTGTATACACCTTATCTGGATTTTGATTTAAACAGTTCTAAAAAGTTGATGTCATTGATATGAAGTAACAGAATTGGTAGTTGGGGCATGGGCCATTAGATGATATTAGGCAATTATCATTAATATTTTAGCTGTGAAAATATGTCCTGCTGTTTAAAAGTTCAGATGTCTTAATATAAGAGTTGCATACTCAAATATTTATCAGTGGAATGATGTGATGTCTGGAATCGATTCACAAGGACGGGAGGTGTGGTAGTGGACTGGTGTGGGTGAGAGGACATCTGCCTTGAGCTGACCTCCCTGTGATGCACACAGGAGAGTCGTCACACTATTTTGTGCATATAATTTAAATTTTTCAGAAAAAGTTTTTAAAGGAATTTTGTCACAAAGCTAATGGGATATTTTAAGTAATGTGTAATGACATGGTATATAGAGAAATTTGAAAGTTAGACAAATTTTAAAAAATAAATATGCAACTGGTTCTGAGGGCAGAGTGGCATCTGGATACAGGAGTGAAGCCTGCTTGACTGCACTCCAGGGCAGAAATTAGGGTGTCTCTTTAAACCTAAGCTGAGCAAATCTGACACAGCAGGAGGCCACAGCCTTCCCAGCCGCGCCATCAGCAGAAGCACCTGCCCTGGCAGACAGCGCTCGGTGCCTAGACCTTCACCAAGACCATGCTGTGTCTGCGGGGCTTCACCACCCCCTCCACGTGGGAGGATTTGGTGCTTCCCCATCACATCCAGGGCTGAAGACTGGGATTTCCTGGGTAGCATCCTGCCCCCCAGCTACTTGAGGCCCCCGCACCAGCCTTGGGCCCGACAGGCTTGCCTTTCCAGCTGAGGAGCTGGAGCCTGTGCACCTCACCAGCATCCTTCCGCAGACTCGCTAACCCCCTGACCAGCGTCGAGGGCAAAGTGATTGCTGAGATGCCAGCCAGCAATACCGCCCAGTGGGCGAGCGACCGGTGAAGAGCTGCCCTCCCAGTCCCGCAGGAGAGGAGGGCAGAGGAAGGGGTGGAGCTAGTTTGTCTCTCTGGATGCCCTTCTACCACAGTTGGAGAAGGAGTGACACTGGACCCTGAATGGGCACTGGAATCCTGGAGGAACTTGCTGACCACCCTCATTGTAGGCGTGAAACTGCCCTAGGCATCGATGCTTCTCCAACAGATCTCCAGGTGTGTCCAGTTCAGTCGTTGCATAACTGGGAAGCCACCTGGGAAGCCCCCTGGAAAGCCACCTGGGAAGCCTCCTGGGAAGCCCTGACGGAAGGCTTGACTGAGGTAGGTGAGCATGTGACACTTCCGCTGTGACCAGGCTTCCTGAGCGGTCGCCCGCCCCCCAAGGTGCCTGGAAAGGGGAGCATGCAGACTTCTCACCAGCGGGTCCACCCAACTGGCGTCCTCTGGTGGCGTCCACAGGCTGGAACTCCCAGCCGAGCTCTCCTGCTAGCTTGGGGAGCCTGGGAGACAGGCTGTTGCTCTGCTGTGGCCATTCGCCTTCCGGCCTGTCTGAGCTGGAACCACGCCCCTAGCCACCCTCTCTCTGCCTGCAGATGTGGCCGTGTGGCCCTGCAGCCAGTGCTGGTGACGCAGCCCAGGGGCCTCTTGGCCTGCCTGGGACTTGCTGTCTTTGTTCTGGTGTGTTCCTGCCCAGGTTCCAGCCCGTTGCTTGAACTGGTGTTGGTTTCCGTCTGCACCTTGCACCTCAGGCTCATTCAGGCCCAGACTCCCTCTTCCACCAGACCCCAGCTTTCAGGGTCCCCAGGCTCCATGGCTCAAGGCAGTGCAGCCTCTGTTGGAGTCCCCAGCTGCCCACCTGTAGTCCTCCTGTCCCACCCTCCCCAAGGTTGGCCACCACTCTCCAAGAAGTTGAGGCTTTGTCGGAGAAAAACTGGTAGAGGCAGACCATGGGCTTCTGTGTTGGCCAAAATCGGATTTGAATTCTCACGCTGCTGCTTACTAGCTCAAAGAACTGTCAGATTCTCTCCTCTTCTGTGTGCTGTGAATGACAACCTCGTTCCTTTAGAAACACTGTAGGGTAAGCTGATAACAGGTAACATGGCTTCCTCGCAAGGGCACCCTGCCAACCCTGGCATATGGGCTTTCATCTCTAAATTCAAACTTTACTGCTGGCTCTATGCAGATGGAAATGGGCCCTTAACAAATCCTCCTTTGCCAGCAGACGCCATGTTCTGTCAGTAGAGGATGCTAGAAGGACACCAGTGGGGGTGGAACGTCCCTTCCTGGTTCCTTTGTGCTTTCTTGGCAGTGTCCTGCTGCGTGCACCTCCCACAGTGTGGGCTCCTGTGGTGCAGCCTTGCGCTGTGTGGGTTCCGGGGTCCAGGCCTGCAGCAGAGGCAGCTTCTGCAGCCTGGCTCCTGCGGCCTGGACAAGTCCTCCTGAGCCTGGCTCTTGCAGTGATCAACTTCTCCAGCACATACTTTCTGAAGTGTGCCCAGTGGCCAGCAGATTACCCCTGAAGCTCCTGGAGTGTCTTCACAATGGCTTGAATTGCCCTCAGGAGCCCTGGCTGATCCTTTGTGGGATTTTCTGCAAATTCTAGGTGCAGGGCCTAACTGTTGGCAGCCTCCCCTAGGTACTGCTTGACCACCTGCCAAGTCCATTTCTTGACCTTAGGAAGTCTGTTGTCCAGTGAGGCTGGGCTGCTCCCTCTCTGGACCTCAGGCTGGGGCAGGGAGGGGTCCTGAGCACTTGGCCTTAGCCTGCGTGGCTATGGCTGCCCTTTTATCTCCATCCCTATTGTAGTTAGACATTCCTTATATTAAATCTTCCCTGTGAGGTGTTGTGTGGTTTCTGTCCACCTGCTAGCCCTTGACTGGCTTAAGCAGCAGAGTCAGGTAGGTGAGCCCAAGGCTGAGACACTGGCCCAGATGACTCTTGCGTTCCTCCCAGCTCTAAAAGACGCTGTTCCATAACCTGTGAGTGACACCGTAGTAACAAGTTGGACAGGCATGCTGTTAATTAATACTCGAGGACAGAACAACAGTGCAGTCCTGGACGTGGGCCGTGTGCTCAGGCTAACGTGAGCAAGGACCCTCCGGCAGCCCAGTCTCCTTCCCAAGGGCGCATGCTCGGCAGCAGCACCCTCCCTCCTGGCCTTCTAAAGTGTGCTTTTGGATTCCTCCAACAGCAAGCTTTCCTAGAATGTCTCGGTATGGTTTCATGGGAAGGGGTTGGATTAGATCGGAGATGAGATTGCTTATTGCTGAAAAACAAAATGTTCTCAGGCCCTCAGAACAATCGGATGGCAGGTCGTCTGCGTTAGTGGTTTCTAGAGAAACCGCGCGAGACTGAGTAAAGTTTGGATAACAGAGGTTGACGTGCTCATTGTACTTCTAAGCTGGTAGTCATTTTAATTTCCTGCCAATGGGATATTGGGAAATTTGTCTCAAAATTAAAGACAGCCCTCGCCCAATGAGTCAGTGGTAATTGGTGCCTTTGAAAAGACTGAGCAGGACTTATGACTTGAGGTTTCTCTCTTAATTTGCATTTGTAATTAGATGGGATCTCAAAGGGTTTCTGAGCCTTTTTTCTGTTCTCCTTTTTGGGTTGTTGCTTTGCAATTAGAATTTGTAACAAATGAGTTGCTGGCATATAAATGTCAACTCTGAGGTAAAGTATTATTGTTGCTGAAGAACAGAGCAGGGTTCTGACCATTACTTTTAAATGAAAGCGCTTTTTAGCTCATTCCTCTGATGAGAGAGGATCAGTTGGGCTAGAAGAAGGGATGTTCAGACATAGCTGGGGCTGAAGCTACGGCCATGTGCATCTGAATAATTTCTGACGGTTGCCTACAAGCCCCCCCCTCCGAGAACACAGTGTTCCTGTGTGAGGCCTGTGCAGACCACCGAGTGGGCGTGGACCGCCCCGGGAGGCGCTGGACTCTGCCTCTCCAGAAGGCCTCTGGCCGAGTGGTGTGTGTTGGTCAAGCCTTCTATCATTCAACAATTGTAAGAAAATAATCAGGGCCAATGTTGAATGAGCCGCAGGCTCTGGGACTGTGAGCCCGTCCCGGCCTCTGCTCCCCTGGCCAACCTGAGCAGCCCTGCGGTGTCTGGAGCGCAGGGCAGGTGGTCTGGGCGGTGCCTCTGGTTTGCCTATAGCCAAGGCGCGGCCACCCCGCAGGCCTGTGCCCCCGCGTGCACAGAGGAGAGGCAGCAGGCCATTCCAGGCGCAGCTCCCCAGGGACCTCTGGAGGCTTCTGAAGAAGAGGCTTCTGGGAACTCCATGGCGCCCCGGCAGCCGCCCTAGGACCCTTTCCTTGCCTGCAGCCTCAGCCTGCAGTCTGCGGCTAAGCCTTCTGCTCTGCTCCCAGCAGAGAGCAACAGCTGCGCCATCCTGCTTAGGTGAGCCTCTGGTTGATTCAGGATGGCGTCTGCCTTCTGTCCACAGGTGATGGTGAGGAACAGGGCTGCCAGTGAAGACTGCACTGGCCATCACTGGAGAGGGAGTGTCATTGCTATGGTTACCAGGCCTTGCTCCCGTAGAGAAGGGCATCCACTCAGCACTCTGCTCTGACGAGAACCAAGTGCTAATAGACCCTGGTTTGCCTGCCTTGTTGGTTTCTCAGAAATGTCAACAGAGACCTGGCCAGAATGTGTCCTATCCCTGGGATCCACAGCACCGTGCTCGAGGAAAACCAAACCTCCTCTCAATCCCTGAGCTGCCGATGGCCAGCACGTAAACCAGCAGATCCTCCAATTTATTAAAGGAGGGCAATTTTAGGAAGGGGCTTTGAGGCAAGAAGCAAGAATGTGACTTGGAAGTTTTAATTGCCATTAAGAGAGAAGAGTCTAGTAATTTTATTTTTTTAACTGAGGAGAAACCCTGGAGAAGTCACAAGGTGGCCGGGATGGGCTTGGGTGTAGTCAGCTGCCTGGGCTGGTGGGCTGAAAAATGCTGACCCCGGCAGGCTCTCCAAAAGCAGATCCCGGCAGTGGCCCCCGAAAGCTGCTGCTCGGGTTTCTTTTCTACACTGTAGGACAGAAGAGTGCAGATGCCCAGTAAAGTTGGTCATCGTCCATTCCAACTCCTGGGCTCAGCTCACGAGACATCAGTCACAGCCACAGTCAGGGCTTCAGGACAGACTCAGGACAGATGCTGCCAGCTGGGCGGGGAGGAGGGAGGCCTGGACCAATGCCTCTGGGACGCTGGCCTCACGGCGACAAACTTATTACAGGGTAGTGGGCAGGGACAGCCACTGAAAACAAACGGACCAGCTTCCCGTTGCTTGAAACCATAAAAAAGAAACAAGCAAATTCTGTAGCAGGAGAACAAAGCAACTGAGTTGAAATTCTTCCGGAAGCTTGGACAGCAGCATCCATCCAGTGGAAGAATCCAGGGGCTGGGATGTGGGTGCTCTGAGAGTACCAGAGAGAGGGAGAGATGAAGGTGCAGGTGTTAGGACGGGCTGAGGGCTCTGGGGACACCACCCAGTGAGCGCGCAGTGGATGTGTAGAGGAAGAGAAAGGGACCAGAGGCTCACATGACAGCTAGGGAGGGAAATGAGTGTCCAGGTTCCAATGCCCAAAGGATCCCAGATAAATAGGTAGAATCGATTCTATCAAAATGCCAATTATAGTTTTATCAGCAATAGAAATAAATCATTCTAAAGTTCATATAGAAACACAAAAGACTCCAAATAAAGCAGTTTTGAGCAAGAAAAACAAAGCCGAATGCATTGTACTTCATGATTTTGAAATACGTTACAAAGCTACAGTCATCAAAACAGGGTGGTACCAAAAACAGGCCTAGAGACACTGTGGTGTGAAGAGTGCCAGTCACTGCCAGTGTGCTCAGAAATGAGCCCATCAATGGATCTTTGACAGGTGCAAAGAACACACATGGGAAGAGTCTGTTCAATGAACTGGAACACCAGATAGCCACGCGCGGAACAGGAATGTTGGACCCTGGCCTCTCATCAGACAGGAAGAGCTGCTCAAAGTGGATCACAGAGGAAGCTGTCAGATCTGAGACTGTGGACGACCTCCGAGGGAACGCGGGGGATCTTCCTGACTCCGGCCTTAGCAGCAGTCCCTTGGATGGGGCACCAAAGGCAAAAGTGGACAATGTGAAACGGCTTCTGCTCAGCAAGCACGGAAGCCACCCGGAAAGCGACAGGTGAGCACAGAACAGGAGAGAAAACGCCATCCACGCGTCAGATAAGGCGCTAAGGCCCCAGGTATGTGCAGCTCGAAAGCAGAGATTTGAGAAATCTGGTTAAAAACGGGCAGAGGAACTGCAGGCTCATCCCACAGGATGCACAGTGGCAGCCGAGCGTGGAAGGCCGCTCAGCATCCGGCCAGCAGGGACGCACACCTTCCTACCTGTGGTGCAGCCGCGCGAAGGCCAGAGAGGAACAGGCGGGGCGTGGAGCGAAGGTGCCCGGCAGGCTCCCTGGGCTGTGACTGGCGAGCGCTGCAGAAGACGGTGCGGGTCCCAGTGTGCACCCAGCAGCACCACCTCTGGGTACACACCCACGGGAACTGAGTCAGGGCCCGGAGGGGACAGCCGACTCCAAGCCGGTGCCTGCCGCATCCACAGGAGCCACCGCCCGGAAGCCACCCACGTGCCCACAGGTACAGGGAAATGGGTGTGTGCAGAGCTCGCTGCACCCGCTGCTGGATGATGGCTCGCTGCTGAGAGGGGAGGAGCTCGGCGCGGCAGCAGCCTCTGTGGGCCTGGAGGGCAAGATGCCAGGGAACAGAGCCAGAAGGACAAGCGCCCAGCACGCCGAGTACTCGGTGGGCCTGAAAAGGCCAGGCTGGGACAAGCAGGGGAGGGGCGGGCACGGCCCTGCTCACCACAGGTCCCCTGCTGCACAGGCAGGGCCTGTGGCTCTGTGGCCTGCCACCTAAGGACCTTCGGCAAACGTGGGGGTGGAGGCCTGGCCTCCTGGCGCCTTCTCCCCACCCAGGCACGTCTCAGGTAAGGTCTGCTGGCTGCAGAGGCACAGAGACAAAGCGACCTCGGCAGCATGGAGCAGAACCTCTTTCTCTATTGGACAGAACAAGGCAGAGGCTGGTGGGATGACTCGTCATCACTAGGAACTGGGACCCCCTCTTTCGTCTTTCACATCCTTGCTGAAACCCTCTCCCTCCAGGTTCCTCATGGTCCAATTGTGTGTCTGAAGTTCCAGCCTTCACGTTTTGGTTGCAGGTCCAAAGGAGGAGGAGAGAGGGGGAAGGAGTTCCCAGGCGAGCGCCCACGCTGCCGCAGAGGTCCCCGAAGTACACTCACCCCAGTGCCCTGCTGTGGGTCGACTGGCCCTGCTCAATGCTGGAGGGTGGGAAACGCCTTTGACTGCAGCTTATTCTGGCCCCAGTGGTACAGGGGTTCCCTCAGAAAGGCGAATGAGAAAGTGGGGGGTAGAGAATCATATCCCCTGAGCCGCCCCACCAGCAGCACCAGGGAGCCTGCTCCAGCTGGGGGTCATGGGTCTCCACAACAAGGGCAGCAAGAGGCCAGGTGGAGACCCCAGCCCATGAGCACTGTTCCGGGTGGGAGGAGAAAAGGACACGAGGTGACGTGTTTGCCTCCTGGTGTGCAAACCTGCGGTTGTTTTTAGGGGCTCAAGTTTCCCATCAGTGCTGAGGTGTTTACGGGGAGCCCCAGTTGCCCCTTTCCCCTGGAGAGGGTGTGCGTCTTTTCAGGAAGCCTGTGAAATGGTCAACGGGCAGGCCGCCTAACAAGGGAGGTCCTTGGAGGCCCTGTAAGTGCAAGAGGCAGGCGGTAGAGAAAGGTGTCCTTGTCTCTGGGGACAGGAAGCCGAAAGACCCGACAGGGTCCCCAGAGCCCCTGTGCCAAGCACCAGTGCACAGGTGCAGAGAGCGGAGGGCCTGGGGAGGGAGGGAGGAGGGGCTGGGCAGGGGGCCTGGGGGGCGCCTTCTCCTGGTGTCACATTCATGGCCTGCAAACTGCTGGCAATAAAAGGAAGACACCGCTCACCTTGGGACGTGCGGCTGCGCCTGGATTTGTGAGAGGGACATCCGTGGACCATGAAGAGCACACTGGCAGGAGGGCGGGCGGGCGGCTCGTGGCCTGCATGTTGAGATGCTCCCTGGCTCGCAGGGGGCTCGCTGCGCCTGGTCCAGACCCCCAGGCCTCACGCCCTTGCTCACCGTGTGTGTGGGTCTGGGCACCAGTGTGGGCTGAGGCCTGCGCTGTCCTGGAGAGCAGAACTGCTTCCCAGTCAGTGGGATGGTTTTTGGGGCGTCCCCGTGCCCCCGATGGGGCCAGGTCCTCACCCTTGCCACCACTAAGATCTGAGTTGTGACACGTCCCTTCAACATGATTCTATATCGCGCTGTTTCCCAGAGGCTGCAGTGTTAGGGTGCTATTTGGGAAGCAGACGTATTTCTAATTATTTTTCAGGGAAGCTTCAGGACTTCTCAGAAGTGCGCATTAGAATATTAGAGAAGAGAAGCAATTGCGATTTTATTTTCTGCCAAAATGTCAAACCCATGTAAGGTTTAAGACCACGCTTCAGAGCCAGAGCTGTGGATGTGCATCTCAGTCCACCCACTTAGCGGCTGTGCGTCTGTGGGCCGGACACTCAGCTTCTCTGAGTAAGTGCAAGTGAGGCTCGAAGCCACAAATCAACAACAGGACCCTTGCCCACAGAGGGACCCCTGCAACGTTGACTGTCACGGCTAGTGGCCAGGACACCGCTTGCAGCTTCGCAAGTCTTTCTTGAGACCCTCTGTGAGGTCAAGAAAGCTGTGCTGTGGGGACCGTGACCCGCACACGGCTGACCCAGAGTCCCCAACCACTGTTTAGAATTCTCTAGTAAACCCTCCGTTTTCCAGTAAGTATCCAGACCACTGGACAGCCCACTCTCACTGAGGCGTGGTGCTGAATGGTCACCTAAGAGCTGTGACAGGGACTGTTCTGCCCCCAGCCCCTTTGGCCCGTCCGTGGTGCCTTGGCCATGAGCGGCTGTGCTGGCTCCTGCCTCTGGGCCTGGCCCTGTCTGCAGGCCTCTTCACTCCCGGGGACAAGTGGCCAGGAAAACAGGGTCCAGTCCCCACAGCTGAGCCTTGGCCACCAAGGGAAGGGCCAGCAGCCGGGTGCCTACTCCTGCTGCTGCTGCACTGTCCGTGTGTGCCAATGTGGCCCTGGGAGCCGGCCGTCTCCTGGACACCAAGCAGGCAGCAGCAACTGGCCTCGGCCTCACTGTGTCCCTGCTGAGGTCCACCCCCAGCTGGCCAGCGCTCGCCGCCCACAGTGAAGTGGCCGTGTTCAGGTGCTGCCCCAGGCTCTGCTCTCTGGGGAACCCTGGCTTTGGCCACGTCTGTGGTCTTCGGCTTTGAGTAGAATTGGCTTCTTCTCCAGCCACATGTTTGTCCTACAGCTTTGCAGGTGAAAGGCCCCGGCCTGTGCCATGCCTTCATTCTCCCCCAAGGTGTGACTCTGGGTGACTCAGGCTTCTTCAGTGAAAGCTTGACGTCATTTTTCAGGAATGTCTTCAATACTGGTTTTTTCCTGGGGGACCTAAGGGAATCTTAGATGTGAAGGCTCTGCCTCCTGAGACGATCCAGCCCGGAGGCTCTGTGAAGGGCCGCCTCCAGGCTGGATGGAGCCCCAACCCCTGGAGTGCCAGACACCCTCGGTGTCAGGGGATCCGCCCTCGCCACTCCCTGTGTTCACAGGGCACCGCTTCCCCATCTCTTCACACTGGCATTTCCTGCCCTGACCCCAGGACCTCCCCCCACTACTGTCACCCCAGGCCCTTAGAGGTGCACACTGGTTTTCATGCACATGGACGGCAGGCAAGTGGCAGGGTAGCATGTGAACTTGGCTCAGGTGTGACTCCCTGAGTGACCCTTAGTGCAATGTGATCCCCAGGAAGCTGCTGACTCCTGAGTATGGCTGTCACTGTGTGGCCACCTGGAGAATAAGGTCCGCTAGGAGACGCAGCGTGTTCCGGCGGCCCTCACCTCCTCCCCCTGTGCCTGGGACCTCAGCAGCCCTCCCCAGGCCGGCCTTCCACCCAGGGGCTGATTCTTGAGAAGGGCGGCACCTGTTTCTGGTCCTCTGCGTTTGCGCTGCCTCTTGTTTTATGATGGGAAAGGAAGATGTGAGGCAGGAGCTGAAGTATGAACCTGCCACCTGGACCCTGGTCCCTCCCAGGCCCCGGTGACGTGCTCTTTGCTCAGCACCTGGTATAGGAATGAGGTTACAGAAGTCACTGGCCTCAGAACAAAGAGCCCAGGTTTAGCTGCTCCCTGGGTGCCATCCTCCAGCGATCCTTCAGCCGGCAGGGCAGGGACCGTGCTCATGTCCCATTTAGAAAGGTGGAAATGCGTTGGATGGACATATGGACTCCAACGGACTTCCGGTCCCTCGGAGAGGTTGTTGCCCAAGATCATTGCCTTCTGACCTTGGCCCTGCCCTGCGGCAGAGGCCGGCAAGGCTGCACCCTCTCCTTTTCGGCAGGATGTCAGGTGGTGCCTGCAGGGCTTCCAGGGAACAGGAGGGCTCATCAATTCCAGCCAGAGCCATTAAAGTGTTACTGTGCTGGCGATAATTAAGGTGTGCAGCCAGGCTCCCCGCAGATCAGACCCGAGTCGGTCATATTTCTCTGCTACAGCACCCAGGTGTCTTACCTTGTCAAGGAGTCAGTGGGGGGTGCGAGGGGTGCAGGGGGGGAATGTGGGTGGGGGGGACACTTTCCTTTCACAGGGAAACGGAAAAATGGGTCTCCACAAACTCATCCGAGTGTTTCAACGTATTTTCTCTCGTTTAATCTGTTGAACTGCTGAACACAAACACTAGCCTAGGTTAAATTTTTTTCAGTTATATTCAGGTCGTCAGAGACACGAGCACGCCCCCATCTTTGGCGAGTTACGCAACCGCGCCCCAGTGTCGCCCGCCTTGTTTGCTCCTGCTCTGATTCTCCTCCCTGTTTCCTCCTGGAACAGCCTTTGGCTGAGCGAGAAAGCTCTGCTCTCTCTTGCTTTGCTTTCTGGGCTGTTCTTCTCCTCCCCTCGCTCCTGACACTCCCGCAGAATCACAGTCCAGACAAGTCAAGGAGTCTCCTGTGGTGAACCCCTCTGTGCAATTTTGAGGATGCAGGTTATTTAAAGAAACTCAAGTTCATGGAGAGACATTGGAATTAACAGTCAGTTGTTCATGTGAGGCTGCTTATGGTTAAAATACCCCCCGTCTCTCATTCCCCTTGGTGCAAAAGATGGGTGGGGTCTACACTGCACTGGGCATGGAACGGAAAAGGACCATGAAGATGGACCCTGAGAAGGCCCCAGGGGCTGGCTCTGGCGGGTTCTCAGGCTGCAAGTTGGATGCAGTGGAAATAGTTCTCAACTTGGGCTTGGGCAACCTGGCCTGCCTAGCTCTGTGACCTCGGCCTCATCACCTCGAAGCCTTTCTTCATCTGTTAGATAAGGGACCTCCTGCCTCAAAGTAGTGTTGAACAGAGACCCTGCTGTGGGAGCACAGCACAGTCCGTAGGTTGAAGTGGACGTGAATGAGCTGTCCTGTGACCAGCCTCAGAGGGCTCTGGGAGCAGCCGGTCATGGCTACCCCACCTCACTGGGCTGGGCCTCCAGGAGCATGGCCACAGGCGGCCTGCCTCCCCATCCCTGAGCTGGTCCTTCTCCCCCCAGTCCTCTCCACTAGCCTGGCAATCACACGGGCCCCATCACCTTGTCCCGCCTCCCCACGGAGACCCGCCAGCTCCTGGGGGTTGCCGATCACTTTCAGTGTTTTAAAATTTATTTCTATTGACGCCTGCTGCCGTGTGTGCTTTGACCCATGTGTGTGTTGTGGCTTCTTGGGGTTTTTAAGGCATTCAGTTTGCTCTTTGCAACAACATTGGGTGGAGGGGAACAGGCCCATGGTGCCTGTGGAAACTGAGGCGCAGGAGAGGCGAGTCACATCCTGGCATCGCACAGGCAGTGGAGGTGGGGCCGGGCTTGGCCTGCTGGCAGGGCATGAGCCCTGTGGCTCCACGTGGCCCTAGAGACTCTGTTCTTTGCTGGACGGGCGTCAGGCCTATGACTGGTGGAGCCTTGTTGGGTCTCTGGATAGTAAAGAATGTCAGCTGCTGTGCCCCACGGGGTGACAAAGGTCTCCTCCGCTGGAGCCCCTTCAGCCTGCAGAACACCCTCCAACAGTCCCACTTGGGAGGACTCTCCTGCAGATGCCATCCAGGTCTGTAAGGGAAGAGTGCCCGGAACATCCCAGTGATAAATGTCACAGCATCGATACCACGGCTTCCCAGGCCCAGGGAGCCCATGAAATGGCTCTCTGGGTCTCAGTCTGGGTCTGGCAGAGAGATCATCAAAGACGGAGCAAGAGTGGGGAGCAGGAGCAGCCAGACCGAGTCCGCACACCACGGAGGCACAGGCTGACAGCCGTGTGCACAGTGAAATGTTTTACTAGGAAGCAGAATCACTCCAAAGACTGATGGACCCGCTCGCGAGACCCACTCACGTTTATGAAGGTCATAAGTTACAGACGCCCGGCTCACTCACAGGAGCACAGCCATCACCTTTTATGGGTGAAACTTCCTGCAATATATTAAACTCTCCAGAAAACAGACAAGGGGTTTATGGCAAACGATAACTTTAATGCCTAGAAACCATTCGGTGATTTTGGGAGGATTATTAGTAACAAGGGCAAGATGCCGGCTGTTCCCTGGCCCCCTCTTCTGCCTGCTCATGCCAACCTCCTTTTCCTCTTCATCCAGGCCAGAACCGTGGACCCCAAACCTGTCTGTGCTGAGGGGAGAGAGCGAGGAAGAAGTCTGAGCAGGCAGAGCTCTGCGGGTGGGAGTGTCACAGTCCAGGGGGAGAGGGGCTGATGGCCTTGGGGGCGCAGCCGAGACTACCACAGGCACCCTTGGAGGATGGTGGTCACAGGGACACCACCGTCTCTGGGACTTGTCACCACAGTAAGGAGCTATCCTGGGGTAGTACGCCCTCACATGGAGGAGGTTCTACAAAGGACAAGGCCAGGGTCATCTTAAGAAATGGTCTGCCCTGGGCACCCTGCCCCTCGAGGCTGGGGAGCTGCAGTCAGTGGAGGGGTGAGCTCGGGACAGGCTCCACCTCCCACTCCTGCAGGACCATGGGGGAAAGCCAAAGCGTGGGCACCTGGGGAACGGCCTTCAACCAGAGCAGTGCCCTCTGAGCCTCTGTCTGAGGAGGGAGCCAGGCAGCCTGGCCTGTGGGTCGGGTTCCTGAGGGGAGGCACATGTGGCACAGGTGGGGAAAGATGTGCCCGAGAGTCCCCTGCCTGTGCCTGGAGTCACACACCCGCCCCACAGGACCCATCTTGCTACAGGATCTGCCCTTGCTGTGGAGTCTTCCTCCTGGTGGTCTCCCCTCCACCCTTAGTTTCAGGCTGCCGTTCCTGGGGCAGGGCCTGGTGCCAGCGACTCCCTCAGGAAAGAGACACCACCTGGGTCCCGACACCACCTTCCACACAGACGGCCCCTCAGGCTCCTCCGTGGTGCTTCCCCGGGGACACTGCCCAGGGGCCCTGCCTGAGCCTCACTCCTCTTCTGTGACGTCTGTCTTCTGAAGACTCTCCTGAGACGTCTCTGGGGCTGTTGGACCAGTGTGAGAGACTCTGGAACTTTCCCAGTGCCTCTGATTTAAACAACCCAACATAGTTTTGTTCTTCCAGTTTTCTGTCACTTGGAATTCCCAGATGATTCCCAAAAATGTTCAATAAGAGGGGGCCACACCAACAGACTCAGTGGCCCATGAATTGTAAGAGTGAAAGTGTGTGTGGATTACTAAATTCACAAACATCACCTACTTCTTTTTTTTTTAAATATTTTTTTATTTAGTTATAGATGAACACAATACCTTTATTTATTTTATGTGATGCTGAGGATCGAACCCAGTGCCTCACACATACGAGACAAGCGCTTTACCGCTGAGCCACAACCCCAGCCCCATCACCTACTTCTAATACCATGATTATTAGAGACTTCCCCATTGTTAATATCTGCCCAAGAATATGTGTTTTTATTAGAATTTTTAAATAAATACATATAACTGGATTTCATTCAATTCACATTTCTTTATTGTGTTCACAAGGATATCATTTTTAAAGTGTCTTGTCAAAATAGGTCTGTGGCATTTCCCTGCCCTGTCAGTCTGTAAATCACGGCAAAATAAGTATGCGCATTCAGTGTCTGAGCTGTTGGCAGTGAGTCTGTACAAATCCCAGAGACTACCTCTTTTCTTGATAAGTACTCACTATTGGTTAACTTTCTATTTGAGAAATTTTCCTAAGCAATACCCAGCTATTTTATTCGAGTGCAGTTTCCAGAATCAACCTTTCTCCACTTCTACCAGAACCATTCGCTGTAAGACTTGAACTGCACTTTTTCGGCCTCACAGTTGATGTGTTTCTGGAAGGTCTTGGTTCTGTCCCCATGTGGAGGTGGGTAGAGGGTCCCCTGTGCACCTGTGTGGGGACTCCTGCAGCCACCTCCACCCCAGCCTGTCCTTGTCTCCTGTGAGGATGCCACCCAAGGGCAGGACCTTGCCCTCACCTGTGCATGTGTGTGCAGCCCCGGGGTGACTGGTGACACTTTGCTCCCTCCGCA
>CM053410.1:89620776-89639853 GCA_028644305.1 Xerus rutilus
TGTCTGTTGATGGATTGTAGTATTGAGTAGAGGGTTTGAGCTGGGGACAATGTGGCGCTCCGTCAGGAGGGCGGAGCCTTTGTGGGTTTCCAGGAAGGGACCATGTGAGGCGCACAAGCCGGGTGAGGCGGGAAAGGGCCGCCCAGCCTGACTGGCCAACTCGAGAGCTGATGTGGACGCCACAGCAGCGGCCGCCCTTCCATCCAGGCTCCAGGGGAAAGTTGCTGCCTCTTGGAGCTGGTGTGACCCCTCCTGTGGCCCTTCGGCCCTGGCCAGCTCTGCTGCTGTTACCAGCCCTGGGAGTGGGCAGAGGCTGCCACCCTGCACTGGAGCCGGGAGAGGCCTGCTGGCTCCTGCACCTTCCCGCTGTGGCCACTTCTCCCCTTCAGAGTGGACTGCGAGCTGCCAGGCTCGAGGTCAGGGTCCTCTCAGATCCCTGCACCTCTGCTGGCCCCTTCAGATTCCCCCTTCTCTCAGGAGCCTACACCTAGCGATCCGGGGAGGCCTCATTCTAAGAATGTGTGTGTGGTGCGCTCGCACCCGTGGCAGACGAGAGGCACAGAGGGGCTGCCAGTGCCCCGTCCTGGAGGGACTGCATCTACATCTCCTACTTAGATTGCACAAAGGAAGCAACCCAGTGAAGGCACGTGCTCTTGCTTCCTCCCTCGCTGGCTGAATGGAGCATCCAGTGCACAGACCCGCCATCAGAGGCCCTCAGTACTCCATGAACTGAGACCCAGGGAGGGACTCCGCCAGCCACCTCCACTCAGCTGCGGGGAGAGTCCTGGCTGCTCAGGAGCTGGACGTTGCGCCTCCACAGAGCTTGGTCCACACGCGGGCGGGCATGCGCACACGCACGTGTCTCTTCTCCAACCTCCGCAACACACAGAGGATCTTATTGTCACTGACCTCCGTGCCCGAGGAATCATCATGTCCAGTTTTGCTCAGAAGTAGGGCAGGCTGCCGCGGGTCGTGGGAATCAGAGCCCAGCCGCCCAGCCACCCCAGCAGCTCTGGGTGGAGGAGCAGCCCCTGCTGGGCAGCCCCCTCTGCACTAGGTGCACTGGCGGAGGCCTGTGTGCCTCCTGGAAGAGTGTGGACGGAGGCACACAGGCCCTGGTGTCAGGTGGGCCCACAGCGACAGAGGCCAAGGGCCCAGACTGTCCCCTCCTCTCTTCCCTCTGCCCTACCCTCCTCCTGGAGCTGGTTTGGGTTCCATGGACAGGGTTCAGTTTGGGACACGTCAGTTACTCCCTGTGTGGACCTGTGATTCCCTCTCTGTAAACTTAAGCTCAGTGTCTGGGGACCAGGGAGGCTTCCTTCCTGGTACCTGGCGCTCACTGCCCTGCTGGGGCGGGAATCCAGCGCCAGGTGCGGCTGGCCGGCAGGTGCTCTTCCCAGCCTCACTCATCAGCTCTTTCTTTCCTTTTTTCTTTTTTTGAGGCTGGGTCTGGCTCTGTGGACAGTCTGGTCTCGAGCTCCGGGGCTCAAGCCATCCCCCTGCCTTGGTCTCCCTCATGCTGGGGTCACAGGCGGACACCCCGGCTTCCTCCACGCCGTCCTCTGCCGCCTGCTCCTTTCACACCTCAGCCTGCCTCTGACCCCAGGGGTACACCCAGGCCTGCCCTCCGTGGTTGACGGCTTTGAGAGGGGCTGCCCCACAGAAGGCTCTGGGGAACTCAGGGGGTTTGAAGGTAAGACCATCTCTCTTTCACGTGTGGTTTAGACATCACTTTGAACCTGGCCAGTTCAAAACACCTTCTAAAGATGACATACGTTCAGAGAGCCGTGAGTCCTCCTGGGCACCGAGGGCTCCTTGGAAAGCATCCGTGACGCGTTAAGAGCAAGTGAACCAGAGATGTGGAGATTAAAGGCCCTGCTCCTGGGCGGGTTGTCTCCGCAGGGCAGCCCCACACGAGGCCTCGTGCCCCCGCGAGAGGGTGGTGGCACATGGGCTGGCTCGGCCCACTCCATCGGCCTCCGTGCCCCTGTGGTGCCCCTTGTGGGCCAGTGGAGATGATCAATGGAAAACCTTCATCCCAACTGCTTCTGGCCACGCTTCTGTCTGGGGACCTCAGACTGGCACCTTTCGCCACTGTCCAGCTCATTAAGGTCAACGCAACACCAGGCAAAGGACAGAGTAAGAGCCGCCAAGGGCAAGTGCGAGCAGTGACGGGCAGGCTGCCCACAGAGGCTCAGCTGCCCACCCAGGCAGGACTCGAAAACATGGCCCCTCCCAGCCAGCACTGGGCAAGCTCCAAGGGCAGCCCAGCCTGGCCACCTCAGCCTCCAGCACCCTGCACCCTGCCAGCCCTATCAAAGCAGCATCGTCAGCCACGAGGAGCAGACCTTGGGTGTGTCAGGGAGGGCTGTCCTCGGCCGGCTTGTAGGTAGGGCGAGTCCTGGACCCTTGGAGTAAGGACCCCTTGCTGCGTGGTCAGGACGGCTCTGTGAAGGCTGGGCTCAGCCTGCCGGGGCTGCCCTCCTTGCTCTTCAGCTGGAGTGTGAGACCCTGCGGGCGGTCTTGTGTTCCCTGGAACTATGCACAGGACACCCTACGGGGTGTCAGCGAGGTGGCTGAAGCATGCTCACACGCAGCGGCTGAAGCCCTGCAGAGCTGGGCTGTGGTCAGCCGCTTACTAAATACATTTCAGAATGTTATTAAGTTGACGGCTATTATTGGAAAGAAATGAAAAATGCAAAAATAAAAACCCACAAAATGTAGCAAGCTCACGATAAGTCCACATGCTGTTGAAGCACACTGTTGCTTTTCTTAAGAGCAAGGTCTCTGTGGCCCTCATGCATGGTTTCCTACTTCAGCCCAGCCATGTCTCAGCTGTGTGGACTTGGGAGAGTTACTTAACCTCTCTGTGCTTTCATTTCATCTTATAATGAAGACATGTCCAGAACCTACCTCATGGAGTTGTGAGCATTAAAGGAGTTAAAATCACAAAGGCCTGCACACCATGAAGACTCAGCTCATGCGAACTGCTGTCCTGCACCAGTCCCACCAGCCTGGGATCGTGCTCTCGGTCCCACTGTACCAGGCTTTCTGCCTGCAGAGACTCCAGCAGCATTTGGAGGCTGACCTGGGTGCCTTGTGCCTGCCTCGCACGTGCTGCGAAGCACAGCTCTTGCACCCCAGCCTCCTCACCGCAGTGGGCCTGGCCTCCCTGCACGGGGCCACCCTGAGCGCTTCTTGGTCTTCCTTCACCTGAAACTCCCGAAAGGCCTCGCGTGGATCAGCTCAGCCTTCCCAGTTCCCAGGTCCTCAGGGCCCTTCCTCCTGGTCCCCAGGAACGCGCAGACTCCGCGTGTAAAGCAGCAGGGAGCAGGAGGCTGAGGGCAGAGGGCAGGGCACTCTGGTTTGCACGCAGCCGAGGCCTGGAGCGCTCACTACTCAGAGCAGCTCGGACCTGTCCGGTGTCACTCGGCGGCCTTCTGGGCCGCGGTCTGGTCGGCCGAGCCTTGCCTCCCGTTGCTCTTGGCTGTTGCTGGACATTCTGAGGGGTGCCGCGCTGCGTGTGGAACAGCTCTGCCCATGTGGGTGCTTTGTAGGGTCGCCTCTCCGAGCGTGATTGACGGTTCTCGATGTACGCCGGGCTCCTCAGCTTGCGGCAGGTCTCATCCCAGTAACACCCGCCGGACTTGAGAACCCTGTGGGCAAAGATGCCATCGAGTCCACGGACTGACTGCGTCCTGGTTTCGTGACCAGCGCCCTGTGGCGTGGCCCTGGTGGTCGTGGGGCTCACTGGGAGCTGCCTTCGCTCTGCTGCCCCGCATCACCAGAGTGCCGAACTGCACGGCACCTCACCTGCCCGGAGAAGAGCAGAGCTCAAAACTCAGACCACAGTGCCCACGCGCCACACTGCTTCTGCTCTGCGTGGGCTGAAAGTGCTTTTCCTCTTACGTCCACCTTCCTGAATCGCGGCTGCTGCCCCCGGGGCTGTGGTGGTGAATCCCCTGCAGCGTCTTCCCTGGGCCGTGGGAGGCCCCACTGGCCAGCCAACTTCTAGCCCAGCGGGCGGCCAGGCAGCAGCCTGTCTGGGAGGTGCTGCTGTCTGCTGAGGGTCCGGGACACAGAAGGAGAAGGAAGGGGGAATCTAGTCTCTGCTGGGCTGGGCGCCCTGCCCTCTGCCCTCAGCCTCCTGATCCCTGGGCCTTCAGGCCTGGACTGGAATCTCTACCATCAGCTCCTGGCTCTTGGGTCTTCAAACTGCAGCCGGCTCTCCAGGGTCCCCAGCAGGCAGCTGGCAGGTCGTGGACCGCCTGGGCCCCGTGATGGTGCCGGCCGATGCCTTGTGAGAGATTCCTTTACCTGTCTCTGCTATCTCCTTTCCGTTCTCTTTCTCTGGACAACCCAACTCATACCAAGGGTCTGGGGACTTCCTCTCTTGGAAGAGCAGCCACACCCAAAGTGGCCAGGAGAAGGACGTTCCTGTTACCAGGAGTAACTGTCTCTTCACTCACCTGAACAACGTTTGCACATTAGTCTGAAAATCGGTTTCCTTCTTCTGAGGCAGCTTTCCATGGTAGACGGCTCTGGGAGTTTGCTCCTGCATTGCCAACTGGGCTTCTACGGCAGGGCTCGGGCCTCTGAATGATGTCAACCCTCAGGGCCTTCGCCTGTTTCAGGGAGGCCAGCCACCTGCAGACTGGAAACTGCTCACCTTGCGAGCGCTTCCATTGGAACCGTGTGCTCTCTGGGCCATTGGACGTCACGTTACCTGTCAGACATGGCAGCCTTCTCTCCTGGGTGTTGGCTGAGCTCCCAACATTCTATCTCCAGGGGTAGGAAGCCAGCGCAGCTAATGCTCCTCTCCCCTTCCGGCCCTGAGACCTCCACCTCTGTCCTGGCCTTTTAGGAAAGTGTTGCCCAGTGAGTCTCAGAACTGTCTGTCTCAGAGAAACCCTTTAGAACTGGATTCTGATGGTGAGGACCTCAACAGGTTTAAAGGAATGACATCGATGTCACCAGAATCGAAGGAAAAAAATCTTTACCTGCATCTGCTTCTGGGCAGAACACCATGTGGATTAGCTGGGGAACTGGGTGCCATGTTCAAAGGGTCATGAAAACCATTATCTTCTTTCACTTTCTGCCAACATAAGACCTAACATCTGTGAGGCTATTTCTTCTTTTAAAATAACAACAAGTGATAATAAAAAGTTTATAGATGCTGCTGTCTCCTGTACACTATCTTGTTTAATCCCTGCCACGGACACTTTTGGATGAGTAAGATCGCAAGAATGTTAGGTGACTTGTGCCCCACATCGCAGTTAGGTGTGCGGGGTGGCATTTGAACGCAGAACTGTCTTCCTCCGAGGTGCTGGCTAATCTAAGCACAGGGATACATTGGTAGAGGAGAGAAGCCCTGGCGGAGCTGGTGTAGCCTGAGTAAGTGAGGATTGCGTTTCTGGCCTGCATAGGCTGGGGACAGGCCTACCTCAGTGCACATGGTCAGACAGGAGCAAGAGCAGTATTTATCATATATTCTATTGGATAATCAGGTCAATTCTACTGGAGAACCAATTTCAAATGCAAAATTTTATATTATAAAACTGCTAACATTATTTCTCTATTTTTGAGGAACTTCGGTGCTTTGGGGATCAGATAAACTCAGATACTGAAAAGCAGAAGATATTTAAGAGTTTTTTTCTACTTTTTGCATGATTCTTATTTCTCAACCACCTCCTTGCAATGTGTTGCCAGTCATCTGTTTGGAACACACCAACATTAGGGACCTCAGTTCCACACGACAGAGGAACCAGGCGTGTAAACAGGGCATTATAATAACGATTGTGTGGCGCTTGACAGTGCTCTGGACATGGTACCGGGGAAGCCTGGAGAAGGCCTGACTGGGAGGGGGAGGATATCCAGAAAGGCTTCCCAGGGAGAGACACTGTGTTGGCTCTTGAAGGAAAGAAGCCAGGCTGGCAGAGAGGGGAGCATCAGGGCAGTGGGGACCGTTCAGAAGCCAGGGCCAGGAATGGGCCTTTGGCAAGGATTGGGGCCATGCAGGTGCCCCCTGCAGCCACAGCAGGCACTGTGGATGGAGAATGCTGTCAGGGAAGGCCAGGCCCAGACTGTCCCAGGCTGAGGCATTTGAAGTTCACCCTAAGGTTAAAGGGCGTCACTGAGGGCTCCCAGGGAATGATAGGGTCAGACCTGCACTTTGAGTGAGTGGAATGAGAATGGAGGCTAGACCCAGGAAGGAGCTCCAGCAGGGTCCGCGGAGGGGCCTGTGCGGGACAGACAGGAGCCGCTTCCATGGCTCTCGCGGTGACCGTTCAGGTGTGGTATGGAGAGAGCGTGGGAGACACCTAGCCTGGGCCCGGGGCGCACAGGCCACATGTAGGAGGAAGCACAGGGAGTTCCAGGCTGTCGTGCGGAGTGGCTGTGAAGTGGCTCTTCACCTCGGAACTACGGTCGCCCTTTGAAGCACCCCAGGCTGGTCCCTGCTTCTCCTCCACCGTGAGCAGAGCAAGGAACACTGCTCTGTGGGCATGCGAGGTTGCCAGTGAGCACAGCTCACGCTGAGGAAGTGCTCGATGAACCGGGCGGATCCGTTCCCTACACACACACACACACACACACACACACACACACTCTTGCCTCCAGCTCCCAGGAAGACAAGAGTCCTAGGACTGCAGGGCTGCTTTTGCCTGCCTGCTGAGCTCCAAGGGAGATGGGGCATTCTGGCTCTCACTGCTGTGCTCCTGGGGTTGCCTGGACTCGTCCCCCTCGGGAGAGGAGGCCGACAGCAGCTCTCTCCTGACATGCACCCCCTGGCTCTCAAAAGCCCTCAGGATGAAGAATTAAATATAGAATTTGCTGAAGGGCACAAATATCAGCAGTATTCACTACCAATCCAGCCCAGTGACATCCGGAGGCTGGGTGTCAGAGATGCCGTCCCTGCTTCTCGCCTGCTTCCCCGCCCACGCTTCCTTCAAAAGGAGGCGCTCTCCTCACTTGCTACTAACCGCTGCTGAAGGAAGACGTGAAGACAGAAGCAGCTTTGCAGAGACCTAGCATGGGGAGGCCGTGCCAGCTCCTGCCTCTGCCGACGTGGCTGTGCTTAGGAATCGGCGCAGCCTGGGCCCGGCCTTCTCCTCCTGCCTGAGGCTTCTCTCCTGCAGACTCGCACCCGTGTCTTATTTTAAAAGAAGTCAGTGTAGGCATTTCTCACTCTGACTTTGAGCCAGTTCATTTTTCTAAATGAATGAGGAAGCATTGTTTCAATACTTGTCCACAAGGTTAAAGAAAATGCTGTAAAAATCCGAGGATGTAAGTCTTAAAAATGGTGTTTTTATTTCACTCCCTCCCTTGAGGTCACTGAGCCATTGGAATTATTTTTTTTTAACTTTTTTAACAGTTTTTAAGAGTTAAAACGTGGGCAATCTTCCTGTGTAAGGAAACAGAACCCCACAAACACAAACCACAACCTGCAAAGTGCACACACCATCGCACTGAAGTTCATGTTGGAGACACAACTCCACCAGGTGCTTCTGCTGGCTGGCGGTGGGGCCTGTGCCTCTGCAGAGACAGAGAAGAGAAGGGGAAGCTGTCAAGGCCAGCAGCTCCTCACAGCAGGGCCTGCCAGCGGGGACCCAAGGGCCACAACCAGCAGGCCTGGACTCTGTGCCGGCTCCCAGCGCAGCAGCGCTCAGTGGCCAGGTCAGTGCCGCAGCGGACACAAGCCGCTCACCACCAACTTCCTCCTGGGCTCTCGTCTCACAAATCCAAGGAATGAAATCACAGGCCAGTAGAAGGCACAAGTGGAGCGAGCAGGATTCATTCCAGGTGAAGAATTGAAACAGAACCCTCAAGGGCACCAGGACCCTGTCTGAGCTTGGCCCTGAGTGTGCAGGTAGGGGGGTTGACAGCACTCGGGTCGGTGCTGTTGGTCCAAAGTTACGCTGATGGGGTTTGGAAAAGCACCAAGGCTACTGGTCAGCCCTGGAGCCTGAACTTCCATGCAGGTCTGCCCCACTGTGCTTTCTCGCCGGCTGCAATCCCAGCTTCCCAGGACAGGGAGGTCGCAGATCCAGATGCCGCTGGGTCAGAGTGCTGTGTGGAGCAGGCGGTTTGTACCAGGGTGACAGAGCCGCACAGCCTGGCTTGCCTCTGCACAGGCTCGCAGTGGGCTCTGCTCACCCACCACCTGTTCTCCATCCTGCGGCTCCTCCCTCCCTTCCTCCCTCCCTCCCTCCCTCCTTCCTTTCCTCCTCCCTCCCTTCCTCCCTCCCTCCCTCCTTCCTCCCTCCCTCCCTCCCTCCCTCCCTCCCTCCCTCCCTTCCTCCCTCCCTCCCTCCCTTCCTTCCTTCCTTCCTTCCTTCCTTCCTTCCTTCCTTCCTTCCTTCCTTCCTTCGTTTTGTTCTCTCATTCTTTCTTGATGACAGGAAATAGGCAGCTTTTGAGGTATCCAATTATCTTCTTTCCTACATTTGACTATTTAGAAAATTTTATCCATCCTGATATTTTCATAAAGCATTAGTTCATCTGAAATTCATCTTGAACTTTACCTTTTCTAGCAAGTTACCTAATTGTCCCAATAGTGAAAAAACTGCTGTCACTTTTATCACACACTAGTCCGTAGGCCTGTGCGCCTGTCTTTAGCCTTGTTTGTCGCTTTCTTGAGTGGTGCAAGATTGGGTTTTGTAAATGAGTAGTTGTTGAATGCTGAGCCGCTCTCAGCATTTCCACGCCGTCACCAGAGGACCCCACCCGGGACAGGCTGTGACATCACCAGAGTACAGATGCAGCCACCAAGCACCAGTGACGAGGCAGAGCTGCTCAGGGCCCGACTCCGAGGGCTGGGCAGGGATCCAGGCGCAGCTGTGGGAAGTCAAGGCTCAGCTACGGATCGCCGTCCATCCCGCCTCACGAACCCCCACGCAGGACTCACAGTGATGTTGAAGCCTCTGCACCTGCAGCCTCTCCCTTGTGGTGGGTGTGACTGCCGTTAGTCACCACCGCGGAGAGAATCCCGTGTGGCTGTGGCCTACGCACATGCAGGAGCCTGCACAGGGCACACCAGCCCGTGAGCATGAGGAGAGTCTGCCCAGGTCAGCAGCCGCCGGCCAACACAGGCAGAGGGACGGCCACACGCCTCCCACACCCGCCCCCAGAGCAGCCCCAGCCTGGACCCACAGGAGCACCACCTGCCAGAGAAGTCGTCAGGATGGGGCCGCCATTGGACTTGGGCACGTCGCTGGGATCCAGATCAGCTCCAGGCCCACGGTGGACACCCCACGGAGAGTGGACTGGATTGTGAGGTGCACCTGCCTGTGATGGCCAGGCCCTCACCCCACCCTGCCCACCTGCCTCGGGGTCCCGTGTGTCAGATCGGCGTCAGCTACAGCCCAGGTGCACGGCAGGAGGCAGACGGGGTGACCGCAGCAGCTCTGATACACGCACTAAGTGTGCGAGGCAGAGAGCCTGGCAGGGGCAGCATTTTGCAAGCACAAAGGGTGATGTCCCAGCGGCACAGGCTTCATGCCTTGTGCACGGGGCGGATGCGGGTGCAGTGACAGCCCCTGTCTGCACACTCTTGGACTCCATCCTGTCTCAGGAACCTGGCCCAGCCCAGCCTCTTCCATGAGGAGCATGTTTGTGGACAGTCCTGTGAGCCGCCAGAGGTTCTGGCAGGCTGTCGGTCACGAGAGCAAGGCCGCGAGGAGCGAGTGTGCATGGACGCTTGCTGGCGCTACCCCTCAGGAAGACCACAGCAGGCCGGGTGCATTTTGCTAAAGGGTCCTGAGTGTTGGCGTGTCATCAGATAAAGCTGGAAAGGTCACACTTCCAAAGTCACGTGCAGCCGAAGGTCAGCATGCCAAGGAAAGTGGCCTCAACAGCCCTCGCGAGGAAAGGGAGATAGAGGCAGGCACACCTCAGGCCTTCCCACCAACCTACCCAAGCCTCTCGCCAGCCCAGGGTGCTGTAGTCAACCACAGATGCCAGCACTTGGCGTGTGCTCAGCAGCTCAGGGTGTGTGGGGGCTGGACTGGGCAGCAGTGTTCTAACAGCAGGCCCGGAGAAGGTCCTACCTGCCCACCCAGGTTCCCATCTGCTCTCTTAAGGTAAAGCTTGAGGTTCCTCCAGGAAGGTCGGGGAGCTGGGCTCTTGCCCTGTGCAGGGTCTCTCTCCTTTTTATTAAGTGCACATGTGAACCAGATGCTTTCAAATACAACCTTGCAAGCTGTGTTCCCTTTTGCTGATCAGCAGAGACGACTTCTGTAGGAGCCATCACAATTAAAACAGCATCCAAAGAGGTATCCGTGGAGTAAAACGAACTCAAGGGGCCCACAGACAGTGCCTGCCCTGCCTCTCCCTCCCCGTCTTCCCCAGGAACACTGCCTTGGAAAATACTGCAGGTTCGCCGGGAAATGTGCTGAAGATGCGAGAGTGCAGTGTAATGGGGTCTGCTCTGTGCTGATCACCTTCCTGCCTGTGGGGACACGGGCTGTTGGCAAGAATGTCAAGTCATGTGGAAAGAGAAGGGGTAGCCCGCAGCGAGCATCCAGGACAGGCCGCACTCCAAGGGGTCTCCCACAGGGCAGGAGGGCTCTGCTGAAGCCCTTGGGGCGGCTGCACAACTGAAGACGTCACCTCCGCTGGGCACAAGGGCAATAGGCAGCACTGAGGAGGAAGGGAAGACGGGCTAAGGATGCCTCACAGCCTCACCACAACTCACCTGCACAGGTGTGGTTGTGTGTGGGTTTTCCCTGAGCCCTGAGCTCAGAAAGAAACGTGCACTGCGTGTGCATTGGACTGGGCCGACCGGATCCCAAGTGTTGGTCAAGGTTCTGCAGAAAACAGAACCGAAACAAGCCATTTACTATGGGGGTCGGCTCACGAACTGCTGAGGCTGCGCCATCTCAGCCGCTGGTCTGCAAGCTGGAGATCCAGGATGGCAGGGGTGTGGTGCCAGTCCATCTGTGGCCTGAGACCCAGAGTGGAGGACTTGGTCAGTCCCCATCTAGGCCCTAAGAACTGGGAGTGCAGGTAACATGAGTCCCTTCTGAGGCAGGACACCCACGCCTCAGCTCCCGCAGCCGGCCAGAGGCCAGTTTCACCTCCTCTGATCCTGTTCTACTCAGACCTCCAGTGGATTGGGCGAGGCCCGCCAGGGGTGGGGAGGCCTGTACTCTGTCCACTGCTGCAAATGCTGACCGCTTCTGGAGCATCTCACAGATGCACCCAGAAATAAGGGGCCTCCAAGTACCTGGGTACCCATAACTCAGCTAATGGCCACATCTAGTTGGCCATCACAAGTGTCCATCCTGAGGGCCCTGAGGGTCCCTGGAGAAGGGTAGGGGTCTGCATCCCCGTTTCATGGGTTTCTGCTGGGATGCTCTCCTCTTGGCTTCCCACAGCTCCAAGGTCATCCTCCCCATGACACTTCATAGCGTGGGGCTGATGGGCCGGACGGTCTCTGCTGGGCTGCTGGAACTGCAACTCAGTTTCCCCGAGCCCTTTCCAACTCCAGGCTCCACAAGAATGAAGATTTTCTGTCACTTGGTAAATGGTCTGATCAGTGTTCTCAAATGTGGAATCTGTAGTTTCCAGGGCCCAGCGAGGACTCCTGGGTATGAATTGAAATAATCTGCTGTTCTCTCTGGAAGGGCACGCCCAGGTGCTCTGCCCACTGCATGCTAAAGCGCTCTCTGGTACCACAGGGGCCACACACTCACACTTCCTCTCCTGCCCTGGAAGCACACTCACCTTATTCAAAGGCTCCTGTGTCTTTTCTACTTCTCAGCGTGACCTCACAGATGAATGTGACCACGCAGGCTTGGGTCCCTTCCGACCCCTGGATAAGGGAGTGCAGAGGAGTGAACTAGCCCCAGGGAAAGACGTGGATGGACTTTCTGTGCACTCCGGGTGCCTGCAGGTATTTCTGTCCTGAGTAGGGTAAAGGGTGCATAATGTGGGCCTGGCGCTGCACTAGGGCCCCAGCAACGACCCCATGTCTGGCATGGCAGCTGCAGCTGGGGTTGCTGTTTATGTGAGCAAAGAGCATCCATGGGCTTTGCCCTTACTGTAACCCACTGTCTTCCTCTGGGATCCTTCCAGCGTTGGCAGGGGTGAGCTGGCGAGGCAAATGGGGATGCAATGGGGACCTGCCTCCCTGCATCTTGTAGGTCCTGAAGTGTCGATTGCCCTGGTCTCTTCCATTCACGCTGGGGTACACCGTTGCAGCTGGTTTACTTCTCAGCGGGGACGTGGAAGTGGAAGAGCTTTCAGAAGCTTGCACCTGGTCGTCTTTGGGACAAACGCTCCTGCCCTTGTCCAGGGGATTCTGTGAGGTTTCTGTCAACTACTAAGCAAATGCATTTCAGTCATTCACTCAAGGGCTGGGAAATTCCTGAGCATGTCTCTGGACCCTGTGAGCAATTCCCCTAACGAAGGCCCCAGGATCTACCCTGATGACTGTCGGGGCCCCAGATTTCCATGTCAAATTGTGACTTGCATAATAGTCCTCTTTCCCAGGTATGATTAGCTTAGTAAATGGCCAAGAATCTCGTGGGGAAAAGATGGAACAATCATTATAATGTATATATTTCTTACTGTTCAAAGAGTCTTTCCCTCCGGGGACCCAGGCTTTCCCTCGATCAGTGGCTTCTGAATCTGAAACTGACTGGAGTCAGGAAGCTGGTAATGCATCTTGACTTCCACTGGGGTGGCTGTCTTAGCCTCTTGCTCGTCCATCCTTGATTTCTTTGTTGAACATATTAAACAATACTCTCATTGGTGGTCCATTTATCTTGTCCCCAGGGATGCCATGTTCTAATGACCATCTTTATAGATCTCTGAGTGTGGTCCCCTCTGGCTACACTCCAACCTGTCACTCATTACAATGATTATACTGGGGTCTGTGAGATGTGGTTACCCAGCTTCTAGACCCCCGGGCACGGGCAGCCCACCGTCTCAGGAGGTTTCCTGTCCTGTGAAGTCCTTTCTTGCGCCCCAGAACGAGGCCTCCTGGAATCTGCACCCACATGCCACACCTCCAGGGGTCAGAAGGTGGCTGTCATGCAAATATTCCCTTCCCTCACCATGAGGACTGCCTCTTGCTTCTGGACTAACCTCAGCAGAGAGCCCCCACATTCACTAAGGAGTCAGAGTGTGAATCCCAGGTTCTCTGGAGAGGAAGAGAACACCCGTACTCCACGGAGGCAAGGCAAAGTGATACTAGAACAATCAGATGCATAATGGTGCCTACGATGTGCCAGGCAATGCACCTTACTTAGCGTCTTCACAGTAAGCATTCATTTCTGCAAGAAATCTGATTAAGCACTACCCTTCGCAGCCGACACAGCATGTGAAGAGTGCAGGACCCTGCCCTGGCAGAGCCTGGGATCTAGAGGCCGGAAGCAGGGGACGCACAAGGGAGTCTGCTCTATGGTGTTAGGCATTGAGTCTCAGGGGGAAGACAGAACGAGGGAGGGAAGCAGGAGATGCCATGGTGTGCCAGCTTGGATGATGTGTTCCTGGAGGTGCCACTGAAGGTGAGCTGAGCCAAGGCCCGAAGGGCCAAGAGCGTGGGTAGGAATGGGGTCACTCATACAGGCAGAGCGCCCCACAGAGACTGCGGAGGGGGACGCTCCCATGCACCACTCCCTGCCCACCTGCTCTCAGGGGTCTGCTCAGGTACAGTCCTTGCTCCCTTAACTTACTTTAACTTTTTGAGAGTGGAGAGGCCGTCTTAAGATCTCTCCATCACCACTTCTTAAGGTACGAGCCAGAATACAGTAAAAGCTGAAAGTGGTGACTTGATTCTGTGTTAGTGGGGAAGAGAGGGAAGAGGGGTCCTGCCCGGGGACTCCAATGCAGTCCTCTCGTCTCCATGTCCAGTGGCCACTGCTCACAGTTGCTGGGCTGATGTGAGCAGCCAGCGGGTAGCCTGGACTCTTCTTCCAGAGTCAAGAGAGATTCTGGAGGACAGGCCGCTTCTCAGGTGGAGGAAGACACTCAGTCAGGAAAAAAGGAGCAGCTGTCACCGCCAGGACTTGGAGGTGATCAGTGTGTTCTTGCAGTTTCCTGGTGAGCAGGCAAAATTCCAGTTTAGCTCCTGACGTTAATTCTCTCTGCCCACAGTATTTCATCGGGACTGCTGTCCAAGAGTCAAATTGGCTGACTTCAGATTTTATCTCTTCTGCCTTTCCTCTGGCAGAATCTCGATGAGCTGCTAACCAGTGAGAAACAGGAGGGGAAGGACAGGGCCTGGCCTGAATGGGTCCAGAATGGTTCGTCAGCCACCAAGCTGAAGTCATGACTTCAGTCTCATGACACAGGAGAAATTCTCCATTGTGGATGTAAGAGAGTGTTTAGATTACCAATAAAGCACTGCGTCCATGATTTCTCTTTAAGGGGACAAGTGACTCATGTTGCAGAGCTTATTTCTGATCAGCATGTGCAACGTCTCTTCTCAGTGATAACCGGGTCTTGTGGAATTAGCCTATGTACCCAAGGACCATGGCCTCAGCTCTGTCTAACATTTCCCATAATGAACACCGAATTGAAACTGGATTTTTAAAAAGCTAGTCTCAGTACAGCTTCTCCAGTAAGGTTTTTCCTTTTCTTTGCATCTTCAAGGGGTGGAAGATTTTTAAGAATTGATCATTTCAGTGAATATCCCCAATTCATTAGCTGATGGCATTTCTTATTTAGTTTACAGCTTTGTCCTCTTATCTTGGAAAAGCAGGGTTTAAAGGAGAAAGACCGTGGCTTTTCTGTCCGAGAGGCAGAAAGGAGGGTTGGGGAGTGCTTCCAGCACCCACGGGGGTGTACAGCCTGTGTCGTGCTTTCCCATCGGCAGCACAGCTGCCCTACGAAGTAGGCACGCCTGTCCCCTTGGAGGTGCTGGTGGCCCTGGCCACAGCAGGCGGAGTGCTTGTTCAGTAGGAAGAAGGCCAGCCCTTTGCAGGGCCCTTGAGAATGGACCTGAAGTAGAGTTCCCACAGTTGGTGGCGAGGGAAGGCTCGGCACAGGTGGACTTGGGCGTGAACGGCTTCAGCAGCAGGTGTTCCTCTCCCTGTTTCCTCGCAGTCGAGCACCCCCCCTGACTTGGCAACGTGCAGCGGGATCCGTGGAATCAGTGGGAAAGCAGCCATGAGAACTAGGCACGTGGAGGGCTCCCGGGCTCTCCCCGGGCTTTAGGAGCATCCCTTGAGGCGCCCTTTCCTTCTCAGGTGCGTGGTGAGCAGCTCCCCAGGCAGGGCAGGTGTGTAGAGGCAGAGTTTCTGGGCTCCAGCCCTGGACCTGATGCTTGTCATCCTTGTGATTTTGAGAAAATCACTCAATATCTCTGGATCTTTGCTTCATCTGTCAAAGAAGAGAGCTGGGCTAAGGCCTCTTTAAATCCCCTGGATGGCATGAGAGTGACTGGTTGGCTTAACCAGAGAGTGAATCAGGAAGACACCAGGCAGCTCACAGACTTAAGAAGCCGGGATAATTAGTCTCAGGAAAAATGTGGAATCAGGACAGATGTGGTCTCTTTGGAACTTTCTAACACAGATGACAATTGGCAGGTCCAGGGCTGGAGCCCAGGCCTCTGCCTCTGCACGCCTGTGCTGCCTGGGCAGCAGCTCACCCTCTGAGAAAGCGAGGGCTCCTGGAGGAGTGCTCCCAGGAGTCCAGGGAGAGCCCGGGAGTCTCCCCCTCGTGCAGGTGGGGGGCTCCCTTGCTCGTAGTATTAAGCCAACAAGCCCTAACATCCTTTGTCCCTGCACCTCACTGCCTCAGTCCACAGTCCTAGGGCTCTGACTCGCTGGCCTAGGGGACTCTGAGCATCCAGTCCTCAGTGGTGGGGTGGCTGTGGTTAGGTAAGAGGTGCCGACCCAGCAGCCCAAACACCGAGTCTCTTTGGGCCTTCCATCCTCTCCTCCCCTTCTTCTCCCTTTCCTTTCTTCCCTCCTTCCTCTCCCCAGTTCTCTAAGGCTCTTTCCAACAGAACCGACTTTCATCCTGTGGAGATACCACATCTTAGCACATGAGGATGCGTCATTCAACCCCCCCAAATCCCACTCCTCTGCAGACCCCCAGAAGGGCTTTGCTCCTGGCGGGAGGAGGAGAGGTGCTTTCCTGGCTGCAGCAGGGCCCACAAGGGGAGGGGGGGCAGAGAGCTGCAGCGGGCAGAGCCCACGGCGAGCAACCCGCTGCTCTGGCATGCTGGGCAGAGGCCTTCCTGTCTCAGAGTTTGTATCAATGCATTTCCTTGGCTTTAGCTTTCCAGCTGCTGGGATGAGTGGCTTTTTTCCTTTTCCAAACTGTCCTTATCAGTAATGCAACAATAGCTGATCTAATTAGCTGGCCTGAGTGGCAGCCAGGGAGCTCAGTTGGTTCTAGTGCTGCTCCTGCATAGGCAGAGCTGATAAGCACACTTCCTTCCAGACCCACAATGGGTTGGGAGGGGCAGCAAGGTGAGGGCCTCTCCCCAGCCCCTGGCGCCTGTGGGATTTAGGCTTGACCAAAGGCAAGCTCTTCTGAAGTTAGTACTCCTCAGGGCCTTCCGACCTTGTCAGCTGAGGAGATAAAGTAGACAACCAGGAAACTGTAAGGCAAGGTGCCCAGGAGGGCTGGGCACAGCAGCCCCCTTGGCTGAGGAGCCCTTGGCTGGGGGCCTGCATCTCGGCCAGGGCTGGCCTTCCCCTGTGTCCCAGCACCTGAAGACTAGTGAGGGTGGCAACCCTTGTCCCTCAGAGCTGCGTGGTAGCCAGGGTGGTGATGTAGAGTGGAGTGGAAAGAGCTGGGCCAGCAGGGACCGTGCTCATGGGTCGCTGCTTCCTGGACCCTGCTGTCTGCGTCCCCAACACCTGACATAACGTCTATACAAGACAGCACTCAACGCTCTGAAGACTGGACCACAGAGGGACAGGTGTAAGGTGGAGGTGAAGGGATGGTGTAAGGCACAGGGAAGTCCACACACAACCAGCCCAGCACCATCAGACAAAACTCGCCTTCAGCCTGACCTCCTGCCTGGGTTGTGAGTTAGAAACTCAGCCACAGGTCGGAAGTCTCCTCCAGATCTCTTGTTACACCCTAAGCCAAGATCCTCAAACCGCCCCACCCTCTGTTTACAAAAACCTGTCTTGGGGCTGTGGGGTGGCTCCTGCCCAGCATGCACGAGGCCCTGGGTTCCATCCCCAGTGCCAGAAAGAAGGCGAAGTTTACGACCCTGATTTTCTCGTGCTCTGTGGTGGCTCAGCTTCCAAGGCCAGAGTCCTGCCTCCCTTTCCCCTCAGGCCCCTTCTGCACAGTCGCCGTCTCTGTTCACCTCCCAAACCTTTGGAATCCAGGCCTTTCTAACGCTGAAATCATTTTATTTCTATCTTTCCTCCCCAATCTCTCCAACTCCAAAGAGGAGTTTCTCAGTCGGAGAGATCCTGTGCGTTTCAGACAGATAAGAAAGGACGGGTCCCTGACCTGAGTTAAAATCCCACATCCTCTGCTTTAGCCACTTCCCGACCCCAGGACACAGGCTGCTGTGCTGGAGGCAGCTGGGAGGTGGCCGCCTTCCCATTCCATGCAGCAGGTACTCCAGTGGGCCCCAGTGGCAGTGAGTGCCCAACTTGGAGCAGCACCGTCTACTTAGCAGGTCTGTGCAGCCTCAGCGAGGCGCCTGCCCCGGCTGCTCTAACACCCGAGGCTCCGCCAGCGCACCCTCAGAAGTGCCCCAGGCTTCCCGGGAGGCTGTGTTCTGGCAGACGCTCCCTCTGCCTCCCTGAGTCTTGCCGTGGGCTCTCTTGGCAGCCCAGAGCGAGGCAGGGCCTACCTGCCCTTCAGCGTTTGCTGCTACTCACTTATAGCTGGTGACCCCAGAATCATCTCCTCGCCTGATTCACCATTTCTCTGGCTTGCTGACATGTCTTCGTATCAAGTTTTTTCCCTGTAGTGATGCCCTGAAGCCTCGGTGGGGGATGCCGCTGGACGTTGAAAACGAGCATCTCAGGATGGAAAATAAAGCAGGGTCCTGAGCCGGAGGGCCTCCTTCAAGTGCGGACTCTCCTGCCTCTCTTACCCAGTGTCCTCCTTTGTGATGGGACAGTCACGTGCCTGCACACTTCACAGGCTTCTCGAGAAGATAACAGGCACATTCAGATGTCCCCGTAAGCGCTGGACTTGGAGCAACAGAAGAAAGCTGCTGTTCCATTAGTATTGAGGACCAGGAGACGTGAAGGGGATTTGGATCAAAATTCTATTTTTATTATCTAAAGGTTTAATTGCAAAATGAAGCGCCTTTCACATATAGGTTTTGTGCTATGCAGTTTACCCAGTTCATAGGTGGAGAAAACAAAGCCTCAGCCTTGCCACTTGGTAAACAGACAATACACGACAGAGCTGGAATTTGAACTCTAGATAGACTCAAAAGCTAAAGTTAAATAAGATACATAGTAATAATTCAAAGTTCTTATCCTTGTAAATAAAACGAAGAAAAAGAAAACACTTGGACAGATCTCAATAATTATGCTGAGCAAAGGAAGCCAGAAAAACATTCAGTATGTACTGTGGGATTCCATTTCCATAAAATTATAGAAAACGCAAGCTGAATATGCTGCTCTGATTTGGATATGGGGTGTCTCCCAGAGCTCATACATGAGACAGTGCATAAATGTTCAGAGGTGATGCGATTAGACCACGAGAGCTGCAACCTAATCAATGAGAATCCCTCTGATAGAAGAGTGATCCGGAAGGACTTTCGTACTGGTGTGACTGCAGGCAGGAGGGTGTGGCTGGGAAAAAAATCATGGGCTGTGCCTTGGGGTTTGCATTTTGAGTGGAGCTCGCTGCTTGCTGGCTGTCTTGCCCGGAGCTGCTTCCCTCCGCCGGGCCGTCCACCAGGGTGTTCTGCTCGTCTCGGGCCCAAAATTGCCCAGTCAGCCAACCATGGACTGAATGTCTGGAACTGTGAGCCAAAGTAAACTTTCCTCCTCTAGGTTGTTCTCGTCATGTCCTTTGGTGACAGTGAAGGAAAGTGACTAATACAGACAGTGATAGAACACTGATGGCAGTGGCCTGGCCAGGGCCTGGGAAGGAGGACTGCAGGGGAGCAGCTTTCGGAGGTCACGGCGAGCT
>CM053410.1:89640353-89655850 GCA_028644305.1 Xerus rutilus
GTGCTCTGCTTTGTTCTTCCCTGGTACCTTAATGCGCTGGCCTGCAGGATAAATGAGATAATAAACACTGTGCACAGAGTGAGCCCGGCGCCGGGGTCACAGGAGGCGCTCAATAAATGTTAATGCCCTGCCCCCAGCCCTTATAGATTAGCCCTGACTTCTCAGAATGCAAATCCCCGTGTGGGCACCGAGGCCCGCTTTCAAGAGCCCTGCCCAGGAGCTTTTTACTGCCCCCTCAGCCGGCCAGAATCCTTCTCCTCCACTAACCATCCCTCAGAGACCAGGGGAAGGGGATGCAGCCAGCTCAGGCGACCTGGCCCAGCCCTGGCGCACCCCATGCATCTTCTCAGATGGTGCTGTGTTGTCCATTTTAAATGACATGGAAGCCGACCTGTTCCCAAGATCAGCACACTACGGCATTATTATGATTATCTAGCATTTACATAACACTCTATTTGCAAAGTGCTTGATAGTGATTTATTTATTACTTCACCTAAATACTCACTAATGGAAAATCCTGGGGTTGTCTTGAGTTCACTGGCCCCCGCTCTGGGGACACCTCCGGCCATTTTCAACAGCCGCTGAAATGCTGCTGTAAAGTGTTGTAACGGGAAGCCACAGGGCGCCCCGCTGTGTGCCTGTGTGCACCTGTGTGCGCAGGCCTTTCCTTTGGGGCATTTGTCACACATCACAACAATACTCTTACTTTACAATGAATAAGAATACGCACCACTGTTAAGAGCCACCCAAGTGACATCTCTCTGGACCTCCCGTGGAATCGACACATTCTGATCCTGGTGGTGTGGCAGATGTGGTAACACACACGTGCTGTGCACGTCATCCCTCCAGAGGGCTTTGTCCAGCTCCGAGGAGTGTGGCTAGCCGACGGCCTCCCCTCCTGGCTCCCTAAGACCTCTTGGGAAGGGCCAGGTGTGGCGAAGGCCAGGGCTGCCTGCTTCTGCCCGCTGGGGGCTCACTGGCGTGGCTTCGCTCCAGAGCTCCACGTTGGGCTGGCCGGCTCCTTTCTGTGTCTGCTGCCTTCCCGGCAGCTGCCTGCCCAGGGCCGCTCCTCGCCTGCTCCGTCAGAGCTGCACCTGCTCCACAGCTCTTGCAAGCCGCCTTCCCAGAGAGCCCAGCGGCACCTGCTCAGACGCACAGCCCCTTTGCATTGGGCCAGCATCTCTGGACTGCAGGTTTCTGCCAGTGCTCTGATGGAGGTGGCCTTGTGTGGGCAGGGCTTCCCCGTTCCTTCCTGTCTGGGGTGGACCCGGGCTCTGCGTAGTTCTGTCTTCAGTGTCCATGCAGAAGGACTTTGTGGTGGAGAAAGGCTGGAGGGGAAAGTTCACAGCTCAGAGACCCCCACTTTCCTGCCCACAATGATTTCACTTTGGTTAAATGTGTAGTGGGCAACAGTTCCGAGTGTGGGTTGAAAATCATATAGGAAGCGTTTATAGGCTTGTGCAGTGTTCATATTTAGCATTGTAAAACATACAATGCCTATAATTAAACACATGCTGTAACACAGGAGATGTGACAGAGAAACTGGAGGAGAGGTCTCTCCCGTGGACCTCGGGACCAGTTCCTCACCCAGCTGAGCGTGCCAAGCTGTGCTCAGTAGCTCACTGACTGCACCTGGGCAGCGCTCCCTGGAGGGTCCGCCTGAGTTCTGGGCACAGTCTCCCTACCGGCTGCCCAGACGTGCCCTGCGCAGGTCTGAAGCACAGCGTGAGAGGTGCGCCCGCGTGTGCCCCCTCACGTCTCTGCTGTGCCTTCCCTCCCCGCCTCTCTTTCTTGGCCTTCCTTCCTTTCTTTTTTTACTTTTGCTTCCGAAATAATCTTTGAAAGAAGGTGGGCTTTACCCTTTTTTATAGATTCCTTAGTGAGGTTCAAAGGCATCTGTCACAAATAAATCATTATGAAACACAATTAGGGTTTTTGAAATTTTAAACCAACAAGAATTAAAGGGGCCATGGAGAGGTAAGCTGGCATTGGCAGTGGCTCTGAGATTCAGAAGGGTAAGTTCATAGTTCGAGGTTGTCCTGGCTGAAATTATAAAGGAAAGTATATTTCTTATGGTTTAGGTATGAGGTGTCTCCCAAAAACTCGTGAGAGAGACAATGAAGAAGCCTTAGAGGTAAAATGAGTGTGCTCTGAGAGCTAAACCCGATCAGTGGGTCAGTCCCCTGCAGGGCTCGCTGGGTGGTGGGCAGCAGGTGGGGTGTGGCTGGAGGGGGTCACTGGGGCTTTGCACTTCCTCCCTGAAGAGGGCACTCCCTCCCTCTCTGCTCCTGGTGTCCGGCTCCCCTGCTGTCCTCCCCCACTCTCCTGCATCACCCCGAGCCCTGAGGGATGGAATCAGCTGTCTGTGGACAAGACCTCTGAAACCCTGAGCCCCAAATAAACATTTCCTCTTCTGATTGTTCTTGTCAGGTCTTTTGGTTACAGCAAGAAAAAGCTGACAAAACACTATTCAATAACCCTTTGTGCAAAGGGAGAGCAGACAGCCCCTCAGCTAACTGGGAAGAGTGTGTGGAAGGTCAGCTTTCCTCTGCGGCTGCCCCTCGAGGCCTGGTGAAAGGCTCCCCTGCAGTCTGCCACCCGGCCGGGCGCAGCAACCGTCCAGGGCAGAGTCTAGACTCAGTTCTTGACATTCAGCTTCAGAGTGTGGAGTGGAATAGTGTGGGCCCCCGCGGCCCTGCACGCTGACCAGGGCGCCATGGCCTTGGCACTGTCTGCTGCGTGGCTAGGGAGGGCCTGGGGCAGCCTGGTGTTGCTATGACCTCCTCAGAAGGGACCTTGGGACCAGGGGGGTAACGAGGCAGCAGCAGGCTGAGGAAGCGAGGGAGTCGCCCTGGCGCCCACGCCCCCAGGTGCTGCCACTAGCTGCTGGTGCTGCCTGGCTCGTGCAGGGCTCGCTGCACGGACACACAGGCCGCAGGTGCCGGTGTGCTCGGGACCTTCAGACTCAGGTGGAGCCGGCCACACACCGTCCTGTGCCCTGGGTGCCTTCCTCGGCCTTTCTGAGTTCCTTTACATGGACTCGGGTCGTAGCACACCTCAGCAGCGGACCGGGGCTGGGTGTTAAGGCACACCGAGTGCAACGTCCCAGAGTAATGAGCTAACGTCTTGGAGGACAAAATCAGGATCCAGAGCGGTCAGGCTGGACGCAAAGACCAAATCCAATAGCATGGTGTTTAACAGGGATAGATGTCAAAGTACTGCAATTAGATCTGAGCAGCGGCTGCACAGTGCCGGTGGGGAGACAGGCATGTCAGCAGCACCCCAAGGAAGGCCCGCAGCCTCACTGACTCAGCCCCTCAGGCCAGCGTGTGAGGGGCAGCCAGGAAGCAAGCGCTCTGGGGGCAGCAGAGAGCAGTGCCGTCTGCCCCCCTCTGTTAGCAAGTGTCCCTCGTGTGTTAGCAGGTGGTGCTGAGCTGGGCCCTCCCGGAGGCAGAGTCAGGAGAGTGAGGAGCCCCAGCAAAGCCAGAGGCAGCAGAGGCCCAGGAGGCCCTACATATGTGTCCAGGGGCATCTGAGGGGCAGGCGTGTAGGTGGATTGGACCGACAATGGCGAGCTCCAGCTCCTCTGCACTTGAAGCTGCTCGGGGAGGACGAGTACGGGTGGCAAGTCCTGAGAGGAAGGCGAGGCGGAGTCTCGAGAAGGCAGCTGTGAGGTTAGCACCCGCCCCCAAGCTGAGGCCCAACGCCCCTCACAGGACTGCCTGAGGGACACCGAGCTGTACCTGCTGAGGCCCTGGAGCAGGCTCCAGCAGCCTGTGTGCCACAGAGGCCGTCCACAGGTCTCACGGGGGCACAGGCGTCTCGCTCTCTGAGGAAAAGGTCCACAGCCTTCTCCGAGCCTGTGTGGAGCCCCGACTTCCACCCAGTGACGGAGGCCACTTGGGGAGCACTGCTCTTCCACAGGACTAGCACTGCCTGCCTTCCCCGGGGCCACAGGCTGGGCTCAGCTGATGCGGATACTCTCTGTCCTCCGGAAGGGCACCTTCAAGTCTGGTGCATTCTTTTAAACAAACAGGTGTAGAAAGTCCTGTTAATGTTCTGTGACAGAGAACAGAGTACAGCAGACCAGCAAGGCCGGCCAGGACTCGGCCCCTTCTGGAGGTGGGCCAAGGCGGGCCACCAAGGATCCTGGGGATGCAGATTTGGCAAAACACAGACACCCTGAGCACCCCCCGGAAGGCTCCTGGAAGCACCCATCTCCAGATTTGACCCCTCCTCCAAGACCCGGTCCCACCTGTCCGTGATGGAGCGAGGTCACTACAAAGTCCTAAACTGAGATGCCATGAAATCTGTAGGCAAACACTTTTGATCGGTTCATGAAAACTCAAATCACCAGCTGCTTGCGTCTGCGCGCCCACATTAAGCTGCCAGCCACCTCTACATTTATCTACCCGCCACGTAGTGGCTGCTTTATTAAGCCAATAAACTGGAGGCAGTAAGACCTCCCATCAAATCCCTCTCTGGCTGCCCGCCTGGCTCTCTCCACCACTGGGCTCCCCCATAGCACCTGTGTGTGCCTTGCACTGGAGACCAATTGCTCCCCCCCGTGCGGATCCTCAGCTGGACTCTGTGGGCACCTCTCATCCAGCTCTGGATAACACAAGCTCCCACCTGACAAGACCATCACTTCCTGCTGATGGGACAAGCCAGAGCCCAGGACTGTCGTTGTGAGATGCAGGGACAGGTGAGCCTGTGGCCACATGGGTAGTCATATTCTGGTCCTTGGGGTTTTTATGAAAACCTGTCAGAGCCACAAGGAACCAAACCTGGGCATGTACCCTGCCTCCCCCTGGCCCATGGGGGTCATCCGTCTTCCTGATGAGCAGAGCAGAAGGAAGCAGATGGGTCTCGTGTGTTTAGGATTGAGGTTTTCTTGTGGCCTAACGTGTGCCTGGAGCGCCAGGGCCAGCTGTCACACAGCATTCCGACAACCCACAGCAACAGAATGGCGTCAGGCGTCAACAGAATGGAGGTGGTGTTTCAACTTGGTTACGATAACAGCCTTTTATTAATTTATGCCAGAGACTCAAGCACTAACCTTCCATGTGCTGACATCCAGAAGAAGGCTCCCGTGCCAGCAGGAGTCTTCTGTGGTGCTCAGAGGGCTACTGGTTCGAGGAGGGAGCACAGGGCAGGTGGGAGGCAGCCTGCAGCCTCTCCGACTGTGGAGCACCTCACCGCTGGGACCACGCCAGCCTTGGTAGCTACAACTGGCTCTTGGAGAGATCAAAGTATCTGAGGCAAAACCCCAGGCCTGGCTCCTGGGCCAGAGCGTCCTGGTCTCAGCTGCGTGTCCCTGGAGGTGCTGCGCTAGGTTCAGAGATTATTGGGGTTCTCTGGTCTGAGCCCAGACCTTCCATGAGAACCCCTCATTGACTTCTAGCCACTGTATCTGCTTTAAGAGACCTCTCATTTTTCAAGGGTCAAAGAGACCCAGGACAGGAATTTCTTAGTACCCACTGACCCGATCTAGGCACTTCCTAAACCCAGGGTCGGGGGCTCTTCCTCTCCCCAGCCCCACCACTGCTGGTTCATGCCATTTGTAAATAAGCCAGCTCCCAGAAGTGCAGCCAGCCTGCGCTCCAGCTCCCCATCCTCCACACGCACTTCCTGCAGGTGGTGTGACCCCTGAACCCAGGTCCAAGCCCGGACTCAGAGCAGGGAAGCACCTTCCCAAGGAGCTGGATCCTCCATGGCTGGCGCATGCGGCTCCTGTCTCCAGCCCCCCTGTCACACACGGGGATGTTACAGACCATCTCAGTGCTGGACACTGGCTTTCAAAATGGCCACCTGAGGTCACTTGAGCTCCGGCTCAATTGTAAACCGTTATCCATTTTTCCCGGCTGGTGCTGTGTAGAAACCTAAAGCGGCTGGGAGCCGCTCTGCTCCTTCTTTCTCCATTTTTCCGTCTTCCTACCACACCGAATGCTTGGGGCCCACCTGAGACCTAACATTTGTCTGTTTTGAGAATAGATGAGTATTTATTAGAATCAAACAGCTGGGAGGTCTGTGATATTTAGACGGGTATTAGGAGGAAGGTATGAGAAGAAGATAATACTGGGTCTTTTTTTCTGTAAACCAGTCTGGGCTTAGTTACTGGGGGGATTTCTTGGGTCTCCTGTGAGAACCAGATACAGTTAATTTCCTGCAAAAGCTGCGGGCTGGGCCGCGCTGATATTGCAGTGTTATTTAGAATAGAAAGGTCAGGCCTGAGATTGAATAATCATTGACAAGAAACCTAGGGGGAGAGGGAGCAGTTGGTGAGCAGAGACTGAGCCCGCCTGACTCCACCCCCTTCCCTCCCTGGGATCTGTCTGATCCTCGGTTTGCTTTTTATTCTCTCTGAAAGTGTCTCCCAAGTGCTCAGAGCTAATGGGAAGGGTGGGTGGCCACCTTGACTTTGTCGGCTGGACCTACCCTGACAACGCTTGCGGTGGGCATCTGGGCCTCTTCAAATCACAGAGATTTTGTCCTCAATAGCTGGACATGCTCATGCCCAACTGGGCATTCTGTCTCCCCACAGGGTTCCTGAAGCCCCCTTTCATAGCCTGGCCCCTCTGGGAGGGCAGCAGGGGGATCAGGGACGGCACCTGCTGTGCATCTTGCTGTTCTGTTCCCTTTGAACACAGCGTATCAACAGTCCTGGCAACGCTGAGGTCCCTGTCCCATAGATAGGGAGGGGACCTCAGGAGGCTCAGGCAGTTCACTCAGCATGGGAAAAGGCACCAAGTTCATGCTACCTCATACATAGCCCGTCTCCATGGCAGACTTCCTTGGATGCTGTACTCCTTCCCTTTCATCCAGTCACCCGAGAGGATCTTAAGGATCCTTGATTTCAGCAAAAGTTTCTCTCCTGCTGAAAACCATCAGAAATCAGATTCCACAAAGTGGATGGCATAGGGCTGTAGCCAGCTTGTAAGGAGGAGGGCTGGGCCAGGGGATTTCTGAGGTCCCTTCTGAATCTCAGGTGCCATATCATTTATTTGTTTTAAATTTTGACTTAATAGTTAAAAGTTTGGTCTTGGTATGATGCTTCCGACTTAGAGGTCACTTTGCTTAATTTGAGTGTTAAGAGTACAAACAATAAAGCAATCAAAGACTGACCCTGAGCCAGCAATGGGGAGCAGCATCTGGGTCACGGATGAGGTTATCCTGAGGGTCTGGTGGAGCTGCGTCGCGGTCAGTCCGCAGTTCTGTTTAGGATGTGGACAGGGCATCACAGCTGCTGGTGCTCATCATCTGGGGCACAGCAGGACTGCCACTGGAGGACATCTTGTCTGCCGCTGTCCTGTGTCCTCGGGGGCTGTCCCAGCGTCTTATGACACTTTCTGTGCTTGCTGCTACTCCCAGGCTGGGCGATGTGGAGGTGACAGGGATGTGAGGTGGCAGGGGGAGGGAGCTGGCCTGGCCCTTTCTCCAGGTCGCCCCCAGCACACACGAGCTGCAGGCGTGAAGATCCAGTGTCAGATTCTGACTCATCCGCTTTCTGTAAACTCTGCTCTCACTGAGATGCGGCGTGATCCCTGCAGCCACACCGGGGACAGAACAATGGATGGAGATATTTAATTGGTTATTGTGTATTTTAAAACACATGTTTTTTTTTAAATTGCACAAGTTTTTAAGAGGTGCGGTCTGCTGGCTGGTGCAGGGACTAGACCTGGGGTTTCTGAGCTTCTCCAACACTGGTCTCTCCTCTGTCCCAAAACTTTCCTGAAGCCACAGGCAGCTCAGGGGTGCTTCGGGGTTTCAATGGCTGGTGGCTGGAAAGCCACAACAGAGCTGCAGCTGTGTTCTCCTTCCCTCCCTCTTGGAGCTCCCTGGCCCACACCAGGCAAGAATGGGGTCCTCCTTCCCTGCTGTCCCCGGGTCCTGGCAGCACGATGCCTGGGACCTTGTGTGTTCCAGAGGAAACCCCGGTGGGAGGTGGTGTGGCAGTGTACGGGGCTCACTCCGAAGCCGACTCCAGCTCCTCTGCTCTGTATCTTTCCACCTTCCGGAAAGCTGCTCAACCTCTCTGAGCCTCGGGCTCTTCTTTGGAATGAACAGCATGATAGAACCCACTTAAGATGTCAAGGTTAAACAGGACGGCTGCGAAGCCGCAGAGCCGTGCCTCAGCCCCACAGCACCGCCTGGGCACGTTGCCACGCTCTCCTGTCCACTGTGCACCACCTTCAAATACCTTTTCCAGTTTCAAGCACTCTGGCGTGCACAGAAGGAACTGGGGGCAGCTGGGGGGTTCCTTAGAAGCTGTGTCATGTGGGAGTGGTGGCCCCGGGGCCTCAACCCTGGGCCTTCCTCTGGCAGGGGAGGTTTCCAGAAGCCTGGACACATGCCTTGCCGCTGCTCCAGGGCAGCCGAGAGGATCTGCTGGTTCTCCATGCACTTGTTGAGAACCTGCCGTGAGCGGGCACTTCCTGGGTGATCCGCCCCATGCTCCACACCTCAGTCTCATCACCTGCAGATTGGAAATTGCAACTCCTGCCTCCTCTCGTTCCCAGGGAGCTTGTGCAGCTCCAGAGGACGCATCAGCACACCTTTGCAACGCCAGACGGACTGGTGGCCGATGTCATAGCCTGGGTCTGCTGGCCTCAGGAGGGTTGTGCCTGGCGTCAGATGGCAGTTCCCCAGTGCAGAGCAGCCTGGAGCAGACACTGACCTCGAGCATGGTCTCCATGGCACCATCTGGTGCCCTCGTTGCTTTGATTTATCTGCGTAGGCCTCTCCCTGCGCGACACTCTGAGGCAGGCTCAGCACCGGCTTTGTGCCTGCACGTGTGGAGCAGAGGTGACAGTGTGCAGGGACAAGGTGCAGAGGCTCATCTCTGCCTTCTCAGCCCAGGTTCCACTGCAAAGGCCAAGGGTGCTGCCTGCGGACAGTTGGCACAGTGGCCCTGGGCTGGGTCGGGCCGGCCAGGACCGCGGCAGGGTGCGCTTCTGCAATACCCCCTCCCCCTCCAGTGGGCTCTGGTGCCGCCATCCCGAAGTTTATAGGTATCATTACCTGTGAAAAATCTGCTCCATCTGAAGACAGTCGGGCTTGGGGATGGGTGGCAGATTGCAATTTAATGATCAGATTAAAATATGCTAAAGCAAACAAATAAATAAATAAAAAGCCCAGCAGCCTGGAGTGCCACAATTCATTCTGTGGGCAACAGAGGCTGGGGCTCCAGGGACCAGCTCGTAACTCACCCCCCAGGCAGGTTTAGGAGCCTGTTACTGTATGACCACAGGAGAAACAGCTCTCTGAGAAAGATTTACACTGAATGGCACTGGAGCTGGAGGGCTAGGGGATGGCAGCCCAGGGAGGTAGGAAACACCAGCTCCCTGGGCTCACCGCTGAAAGAAGGGGCCTAACTCAGGCCCTTCGCCTCAGGAGGCCCACGCTTCCCTGCTCTGCCCAGTCCTCCGGGCCCTCCCTGGCCCTCAGCTCCCCACAGCTGGGCAGCTCCACCCAGGTGCCTGGACGTGACTGACACTCTCATTTATTCTCCGACTGCTTCTTCCCAGCTTAGGCTGCATTGCGGGAAGAAGGCGAGGGTTTCCCCTCTCATGATTCCCACTGCTCATTGCAGCTAGTCCTCCGGAATCACACGCTGGGATGAGTGAATCAGGGTTCTCATTCTTTGAGAACCACCGTCACTGTCCTTCCGGGGTCTGCTTCCAGGACCCCAGCAGATACTCAAATCGAGGCTACTCATTTTATATAAATCCCTTATTTAAAAAGTCACAGCATCCACATACACCCTGCCCGCATCCTCCTGTCTCCAAGATCACCTCTGGCTTCCTCACAATACCAACACTACCTAATGACACGTCCGTAGTTGTTACACTATTGTTTGTGGAATAATGACGGAGAGTCTATCATGTTCAGTACAGACACGAGTTTGAAAAAAAATCATTTTGATGCTTGATTGGCTGAGTTTATGAACGCAGGACCCACAGATACGAAGGGCCACTGCCCTCTGTGTGGGTGCGCTGGGTGTGCAGGCGGGGGATAGCTGCCGGCGACGCCCGAGTAATCATCCTCTACCTCTCTGGCCTCCTCACCTTCCCCTGGGACCCTCCTTTGCTGTCCCAGGCCACCTCCTGTCCCGGTACGCGCCAGCTCCCCTCCTGCCCCACAACCCTGGTGCGCACGTCTCCCTCTGCTCAGGACTTGGCCTGCCATTATGTATGTGAAGAACTCGGGAGACTGAGCTTGAGAGGCAGTGCCTCAGAGACACGCTGCCCCTGCGGTCCCATCAGTTCTCCAGTGTAGACTGTCCAGGACCTCACAGGCTTTGCTCAGACGTCACACCAGAGTTGCAGACTGACCCACTGTGACCTGTGGGCTGCTGATGGACCCCTACAGACAGCAGCGCCCTAGGAGCAGGGCTGGGTCTTTGTCTTTCACTCACTGTCCCAGCACAGGGCAGGGGACTCAGTGCACTAGCAGGGGACATGTGATGATGGAGGAGGACGCTCCCTGGGGGCCTTCCTGAAGCCCTGCCCCTCCCATGATGTTAGCACCACCTCCCGCCCTCTGTCCTCTACTGCAGGGTCTGTGGTCACTACAGCACCCGATCGCCACAGTGCTGGACTAGGAGCCGGTCAGGGCGGCTCCCGGCCAGGCCCCGCCGGCTCGGCTGAAGGGAGGGAAGGCGGGAAGGTCCTAGGTAATCGTTCATCTCCCCCTCGGGAGGCTTTGTTCATTTCCACTCAGCAAATGATGCTCTGTACCAATAACAAATGTCAGATGCTCTGCCTGGGGCCTGGGGAGACAGAGCCCGGGCAGAGGAGGAGGAACTCGGTGGAAAGGACAGGACTCTGCTTGAGGACCGAGGAGTGGAGGAACAAATGTCATCCGGAGACTCCAGGGAGAGCCTCGCCTTAGCCGCAGCTGCAGAGCAAGCACAGCCCACAGCTCCCTGCCTCCCACCGCCTGCTGCCTGGCGTCCTCCGTGGACCTTGCTCTGCCCTGGACAGACCCCAGCCTCTCTGTGGACCTGTCCCAGCTGGGCCCAGAGTGGGGAGCAGCCACGAAGCCTTGCACTGGGACAATTGAAGCAGCACGGCTCGGCCCTTGGGCTGAGGCTTCCGTGAATCTGTGTCCACCTGTTCACATGGCAGCTGGGAGTGGACCTGGGGTGAGCGTGGGAGGGCTCGTCCTCCTGCACCAGGCCTCACTCACCTCCTTATCCTACAGAGTGGGATGTTTGTGACCTGCACCGAGATCGGGTTTCTCAGTTTGAAGGGAGGCAGAGGGTGAAAGGCACCACGGCATAGTGGCCAGTGCCGGAGAAGGGCAGGCAGAGCGCCTGGGGCAACACCATGGGGCCTGGGCGGTGCACTGGGGCTGTGCTGGCTCCGTGGCCATGCTGCTCAAGTGTCGCCGCAGGGAAAGCCTCTCTGGACAGGAAGAGCAAAGACAAGTGGCCGTGGCTTACCCTCAGGTTCCCCAGGGTCCTGCCACCACGGTCTTGGGCCAGCACTGTAGCTGCCTCCTGACGGCTGGTCTCCTTGCTCCCAACTGGCCTGCGGCCGATGCACAGCACAGCTGCTGGAGTCCTGCTCTCACAGCGTAAGGCCCAACGCTGCAGGCCTCTGGGCCCACGCCTCCCCACAGCCAGGCCTGCTCAGGCCTGCCCTCCCCTCTGACTGTCCAGGCCACCTTCTCTGCCTGGATTACCCCAGATCCTGGGCCTTCCTCCCTCCCCCTGCAGCAGCTTGCTCAGAATCGCCCAGTCTTGGTTGCCCGGCACCCTCCTCCTGGCTGGCCTCGTCCCTGCGGGCTTCTCTCCTCTCGTGCTCACTGTGTGCTGCCCAGGCTCTGGAGTCTGAGCTCCCGGCAACGGGAGGTCCTCAAGGCGCCCCGACCCTGAGTCCAGGCCTGGCACTGGGAACTGGAGAGTGAAGAGATGGAAACAGGCTGGGGGTACCACGCATCTGAGGGGGACACGGGGAGGCCAATAGGCCGTGTACGACCGGGGCCGAGCCTACAGTGGCCAGAATCCCTTAAATAAACGGGAGGCGCAGTGCTTAGAAGGGAGTGGCAGAGCAGCTCTTCAGCAGGACCAGGCCACGCTACGGGGGTTGGTCCTGGTCCCTGTCCAGCACTGTCCCCAAGACCTTGGTGCTCTCCAGTGACCTGGTGCCTGCCCAGCTGTCCCCGAGACCCTTGTTCTACAGTGACCTGGTGCCTGCCCAGCACTGTCCCCGAGACCCTGGCTCTCTAGGTCCTCTTCTGACATCTCCTACTAAGCTGAGCAGATCTGCCCCAGGAGAGAGCATGGCAGGCCGCGCTGTCCTGCCTGAGTGGCTTCCACCGCCCTCGCTTTCCTCCCTGTGTCAGCATTTCTCCCTCCCCTCCCCCCGCCCTCCTCTCCAGTCCCCTCATCTTTTGCCCTTTCTACCCCGTCCCCCCTCTCTTTGTGCCCCGCCCCCTCCTTTCCCTCCCCGTCTTCCTTCCTTCCTGTCTGTTGTGTGAGCTCCTGGGACAGCAGAGGGGGCCCCATGTCTGGATTGAGGTGAGTGGATGTAAGGAGACCCGAGTTCCAGGTGGCAGCCGGCAGAGGGCGGGGGATGGACTTGAAGAAGAGAGGGCTGGAGCCTGAGGAGCCTGAGGACTCCTGCTCGGAGGCAGCAGGAGAGCTGGGGTGTGGAGTGGAGAGCGTTCCTGGTGGCGTCCAGCGGGCATCAGAAGCAAAACCTCAGGAGCTCGAGTTCAGGGAGCTCAGGGGACCAGCCTGGCGGAGCCCCCAGGCTTTTGATGTGTGTAAGAAAAAGGAAGAAAATCGATGAAAGCCCCTTGGAATTCCAAACACTCCCTTCTCTAACCCTGACATGGTCCCTTCACCTTGGCAGGTAAAGTCGACCAAGTCTGTGTCCCTGGTTTCTGAGAGAGCACAGCCACTGGGCCCCCAGGATCTCCTGCACTCATCTGCCCACGAGACTTGACAGGTTGGGCTGCTGGAACTGGAGCCCTGTGTGGCGGGGAAGGTGCGACGGCTCCGCCAGACCAGAAGGGTTTCTGGTCAGTGCAGCCTTGACCTCGGGGCAGGGTGCCAGCCAGCATTTGTCCCCCTCCTTGAGGTGAGAGGGACTGCTCATGGCTTTCCTGGCTTCCTGTTGTCCTGTCCTTTGAGGAGATGGGTAACTTCCGGTCACCTAGTAGCAAAAACCTTTTCATTTCAACCCACATCTGTTCCCATAAGCCTAGCCAAATCCTATTTCCCTCTGGTCTATGGCTTTATTAATGGGCAGCACAATTTTAAATGCTTGTCCAAACTTGTAAATGATGAGCAGAGGGCTTCGTCCCCAAGGAACCAGCGATATCAGCTTGTTCTTGTCTGATCTTTAATTTTCTGTGCGAGTCTTCTGTCCTGCTGGGGTGCAGAGGTGTGCCTGACACCCAGGGTGTGTCCAGCACATGGCTGCTCGTTGCAGAAGTCGGGGTTGGTCTGCAGATGGCTGCCTGTCTGGCGACCGTCTCTGATGCTCCAAACAGCCCCTGAGAGAGCAGCCCCGGAGACTCACCGAAGCCTCAGCAGAGTTGCTGTTGGCGCAGAGGGGGCATTACCACCACAAGGAGAGCCCCCGAGAGGGCGTGTAGCATCCACACAGAGCGGCGAGTGTGCCAGGAAGCACTGCAGGCCTGGAGGGAGGGCTGGTCTTGTGTCCTTGGAGGTCAAGGGGCATGATTTAACTGGGGTACATTTGGGTGCGGGCCAGCAAGTGTGTAATGATGAGGTCACACTCTCTCATTCTCTGGCACCAGGGCAGAGGGCTCTGCATGAGCCACCAGGTTTCCTGGACAAGCAGGAGGCCAGGGCTTTCTGGGAACTCTGCTCAATGCCTCTTAGATACGCCGGAGGCTGGCCCAGGGCCCTTCCTGCTTGCTGCACGCCCTAGGGTTCACAGGAGCCCTGCATTTGGAGAGCTGACTCCCTCTCAGCTTCCTGTACTGATGGGCAAGGAGCTGGAGATCCTCAGCCTTTGACTCAGTTTTGCAGACTTGCAAACAGACCCAAAGCTAGCATTTAGAGGGCTGAGCTTCACTTGAGGGGAGTTAACGCCTTTGGGCAGTTCACACATCCTCTCTCCCCAGGAGAACTCTGCCACCTTGGTAGTGAAAGACCCAGCGATGACCAGCAGCAGACGAGGAGTCTGGGAGGTCGCCTGTGGAGCATGCTCCAGTGGCCTCAGGCTCCGGCCCAGCACAGCTCTGCCCACCTCACCCCTGCCATCAGGTTGCCGTTTGTTGGAAAGCCCACATTCCTGGCTCAGAGCCGCGTGTCGGCAGCCTGGACCACCATGTCCAGAGCCTCCAGGTTATGCAGCTCCCTGGTCACTTCTTCGTGCTGGCTTTAGACAGTCTGCACTCAGCGTGGACAAACTGCTGCCTCCACTCCCTGGGCTCCCCTCCTCCTTTCTTTTGTGGAAATGCAGGATCCATGGGGGAGACACAAGCAGGCCTCACGAGCCTGCTGTGGAAGCCCGGTGGGCTCCCGTGGGACTTGAGGGGTTAGGGAACTTAGCTTTGTGCTCAGCCATGTTTTTGTCTGTCTGTAGATATGTGGGCGCCTGTGTGTGTTTTGACCCTGGGCTCTAGTGGTGGCGGAAGGACGTTTCCTGATGCCAAGGAGCAGGGCCCTGTCGTCGGGGGCTTGTCTGCTCTTGGGTTAAGGGGAAATGCTTCAATGGCTGTTATGGTTTAGATGTGGAGTCCCCCAAAAGCTCATGTGTGAGACAATGCGTGAAGGCTTGGAGGAGAAGATTGGGACATAGCCTTAACCTAATCAGTGGGTTAATCACTGATGAGATTGAGTGGTGACTAGAGGCAGGTGGGGTGTGGCTGGAGGGAGCGGTTCTTTGTGGGCCTGGCTGTGGGGTATATATTTTGTATCTGGAGAGTGGACTCTGTCTCTGCTGACTGATCATCATGTGAGCTGTGTCTGTCTGCCACACACTCCTCCATGATGTCCTGCCTCACCTCGAGCCCCGAGGATTGGAGCCTGCTGTCTGTGGACTGAGGCCTCTGAAACCGTGAACCCCCAAATAAACTTTTCCTCCCCTAAAATCGTTGTGGTTGGAGCTTTTAGTCACAGCAGTGAAAAAGCTGACTAACTCAACTGTGGTTTTCATGAGCCTAAGGCTACAAAAGACTCCCCTGTCCTTGGAGCAGGGTCACTCAGGTTTTCAAGAAGAAATGGGATCCATGATTCTTTAAACTCCATGATCTTCTGACGGAAGCAAAGGTGGTGGGAAAGTGAAGGAGAGATCAGGGAGGACGCCCAGGGAGCAGGGAGAGGGCCGCCATTCCCGCAGCCAGGGGACCAGGTGGCAGCCGGCTGGACGAATGAAAAGCAGAGAAAGAAGGGAAGGCCGGAAGGAGAGGAGGAGGGGGAGAGGGAGAGGAAAGCCCGCCCAGCACTAGCAGCTTCCCACAGCCCAACCAGGAGGGAGGAGACAGCAGCTGCTGCCGGTCCAGGGGCCTCG
>CM053410.1:89656350-89675190 GCA_028644305.1 Xerus rutilus
GAACACGGTTTATCTGAAACAGTGGGAGCTTTGCATAGAACCAAAGTTCATGAAAAAACGTATTAAATTTAGAATTTAGAAAAGATGTGTTAGAAAAAAAGATGTCTAGGCCCTACAGCAAAGCAAGTGAGCTCTACACAAGACAGAGAAGGGACATAACAGGAAAGGAGAAAGCTGGACTTTTACATTTTGCCTGCTTATGAGGAGCTGGGGTATGATAGGAGAGAAAGAGCAGGCAAGGTGACAGGAGAGGTGATAGGACAGAAAGACCAGGAAGGTGGAAGGGGGTCTGTGGAGCAGCAGCCGCAGACCCTCCAGGCCCAGGGGAAGCTGCTGGGGAGGGGCCTGTGGGGAGGAAGCCCAGTGCTCCCAGGGTAGAAGCTGCTGTGTTCGGGACTCCAGCTGAGACAAAAGGAATGCTCAGAGGGTCTGTGGGCTGGTGGCCCCCAAGAGGAAGGAGCAGAAGTCACAGCGGTGCAGAGGCAAGCACATCTGAGACCAGGAGGCAGGACTGGGGGCAAAATGGAAACAAGATGAATTTTAAATATGTGCCTGATGCCACGAGAAGGGGCCCGGAGCGAGCCTGCAGATGAGTGGGGCCCATTTGAATTTTTCACCAAGACAGGAATATTCCAAAGGTCATTCCTGAGTGAGGAGCAGAGTGCTGAGCTGGGCTGGACTCCCTGGGACCCGGGAGCAGGGCCGCCCTCCTGCTGCTGACTCTCCCTCAGCGTGGCAGCCTCTGCAGTCAGTGGACACCCTCAAGTCTGACGCCAGGACTTGGCTGGGGCTTCCCACGTGTGCTCTCTTTCCTGCCTCCTCAGGGAGTTACCGGGTCTCTGCTGTGGCTGCTCATTAGCAGTCACGTGTCCAGCCCTTGCTCGTGTTCTCTAAAGGATGTGGTGCGGCTGGTGCGGGGCCGCTGTTCACACGCCTTCTGAGTGACTGTGTAGAAAAGGCAAGGCTAGAGGGGCTCGAGGCTGCATTAACTGAATTTAGGAGGGAACAGAACAGCGACCTCATTCCAGCAGGTAAGGGCTCTGTGGCTCACAGGAAGACCCAAACTACTGCTGGCCATGGAGACAGGGGAAGGAGCCCAGGAGGAAGTCCGGGCGGGCGGAGCTGCAGACAAGCATCAATTCAAACCTTGATTCGTGAGAGGATTTTATTTGGAACTCTTCTCTCTGGGTGCTCATTAATGGGAGATTCATATCCAAATGTACTGTAGCAGTTGGGGCTTTTAGGTTGTCAAGAAGTGCAGGCCAATAACCCTGCTGAGATCTGAGCACGGTGGGCAGTGAGGGGAGGGGGCCTTTTGGCCTAGGCACAGTGCAAACCAAGCACTAATGGGTGGACACTTCTGATCTATCCAGAGCCACCAGGAGCCAGAGCCGAATGAGCTCTCACACAGGTCCCAGGAAGACAGACGAGACACACGAGGGCACTCCTCCAAAGCACGTGGCCCTGGGCCACGCTCTCTAGCCCCTCTTCCCCACCCCACACTGCTCAGGTGCCTTGGAGCTCTGTCCAGGGCTGGAAGCTGCAGGCTGCGCTCGCTGAGCTTTCACCCTGCCTGTGCACAGGCTGGCTTTGCTCGAGGGCCACAGGGTCCCCTCAGCACAGCCCGTCTTTCTCTGGTCCCCTGGTTCGTGTTTCTGGGGCTCGTCAGGAGATAGAGCTCTTCTGCCACCTCCCATAAAGTGGCATGGACCCAGGGGGCCCTCCTGTGGGTCCCAAACAGTCAGAATGGGAGCACATTGCTGCGGTCCTCTTCCCAAGTAAGGAGCGGCACAGCCCCACGGTTATGTGGGCCTCCGGGGTTGGTGTGGCTCCCTAGGTCTGTGGTTTAGACCTGCGGTGGTCTGGCTGTGGGGTTGGCCCACGTGATGGTGCCATCAGGGAAGGCCTTGGATGCCCTGAGTCACGAGAGAGGAGGCCTCATGCAGGAGACAAGTGCCCATGAAGGGCCTTCTACCAGGCGAGGGCACAGGGGCTGTCTGTGAGCCATAGGCCCTCGGAGCCCCTGCCTCTGGCTTCGGAACGGTGGGCAGTGAGTTGTTGCTGATGAACGATGTGGTGTCAGCTACCTGTCAGCAGCCCTCCTGAGCTACGGCACCTGTGCCAAGCTGACCGCTGGCCACCAGCCTCCATCCTTTGGTGAACATGGGTGTGACCTGAGGTGAGGGTAGGACCTCGATAGAGCTGCAGCCTGCCTTCCAACCACTGCTAGTGTGGGCCCTGAGTGCTGAACCATTTGTAGGGTGCTGGGGAGGGGCTGCCTCCTCTCTTCCCGGCAGGGGTGGGCTGCCTGGGACATTTCTGGCCTGTCTACCCTTTCTCAACGTTCCCCTCTGAGCAGCGATGAAGCCATGTCTGGAGGTCGGCCATGTCCAGTCACTGAAGGGCCTGGGGTCTTGCTTCTGCCCCGGGCCCTTCAGGGACTGCTTCCCAGGCCCCGCCCCACCCCTGCCCTCTACATGTAGGAGCGAGAGTGGAAGAGGCCCTCGTCTAGGCTGTCAGGAAGAGGGTGGGCCCCTTCACACCCCGTCCCCCTCCCTGCCAGACCAGGAGGACCTCCTGCTCCTGGGTGAGCCAGAGCGCAGGCCACTGGTCCGGAAACACCCGGAGCGGAGGCCACCTGGCCAACGCCCGTCATGGGCTATTGCATGGGTGTGAAGCAGACTGGTCAGGCTGAGGCAGCACACGCGGTGGTCCCTTGACCTCAGCAGCTCAGCGGCACTCTGAGCAGGGCACTGTGGGTCTCAGGCCGGCACTCTCCTACAGCTGGAAGGGGAGTGGTCTGAGCTGCCTTGCTCCATGAAGGGTCCTATGTTAGGTCTGAAGAGGACGTGTGGCCCGGTTGAGCCCCTGTGGTGCTCGCCAGGTCCTTAGCAGAGAGCTTTACGCCTTTGAGGCAGCTGGAAACTCAGCTTGTCCATTAACGACAATGGTGATTTGGTCCCACTGGGCTGCGTTTCTTTGATCTAGTTTCTACTGATCGAGATCATGCTAGGAATGAGGCGTAAGTTCTTGGTACCTCGACCTTCAGGACACACTGGCTTCACCAGGGCGCTCCCTCTCCTAGGAGTACAGCAGGAAAAGGAGAAGTGACACTCACCCAGGAGAAACGCTTTTAGAGAACAACCTGTGGACAGCTGGACCAGAAGGCCTGTCACACTTGGTGGATGGAACCTGGTTTTGGAGGCCAGATGCAGCCTTAGACACAGAGGGCCGGAGCTCTGGAGATGCCACTGGGTGACAGACCATTGCCTCCAAGGTCGGGCCCAGGGGGCAGAGAACTGGGAGGATGGCAGACAATAGGAAGCAGGTATGTGGACCCCTGCAGCCACCGCTGGGACACCTGTGGGAACTACAAATGAGTGCTATTTGTAGTCTAGGTTCCTTCCATGAAACCTTCTCCTGGGAGTCAATTTTCTTATGACTTGATCATTGCAGGCCAAGAAAAGGAAAGGAGGGCCAGTGGACAGTGGTGGCAGAGGGACTAGAGCGCATTGTCTCAGAACAAGCAGGTGGCAGGGTTTGCCCGTGGTGACCCTCGCACCCGCGTACCCTCCTCTGGTGAGGTGAGTGGCCCGTGGAAGTCTCGCCCCCTGCCGTGGCATGGAGACCCCCACTGTTGACTGGGCAGCAGGCTACAGCCCTGTCCACACTACCACAGGCCTGCTTTGGGGAGAAGAGTTGCCAGCATACAATCTGCACAAAATACAAACAGATGCTTTTTTTTTTTTGCAACAAAAGAAACTATTTATTTGGAATATGCATTACCAGTACAAATTAGGAGACTGTAAAACCTACACCGTGTTAGTATCATTAGAGAACACAAAAGTTCAGTTGGAGTCAAGGGGACAGAAGCCTGTGCTCTCACAGCAGAGAAGCTTGAACTTTCAAAACCAAAACAGAGCAGAGCTTTGCAGGCCTATCCTCTGAAAAGTAAGAACAGGGAGGGCAGGGGGGGAGCATAAAACCAGCAACGAAGGAAAGCACTTCAAAACAGAAATGCCAAAGGGAAGAACCGAGTTGATAAGAGAAAAGGGGAAACATCGAACGTTTTATTTATTTTGACAAAAGAAAAAACATTTACAAAAAATAAAAGTTTCCAGAAAGCTTTGAGCTAGGGGTGGAGACCATGAAGGTGATGTGAAAAGTTAGCCGCTGTTCAGCAAGGACCAAGGCGCAGCAGCGTGTCTGCAGAGTGCTCCCGAGCCGTGCTCCACAGCCCAGCACGTCCCCTCATTTGTCTGAAGTTTTGGCTCATTTCCGAACAACTAATTCGCTGAGTGAGGACTGTTTAAAATTAAGTTCCTTCTGGATAATAGTGCTTTCCTTGTTCCACAACAAGCTGGCTGCACAATTTTGTTTAAGCAGCCATCCAGGTCAGAGGTCAATAAGATGAGCACTGTCAGGGACTCAGACTTAGCCTTGAACTACAGCACGAGTCTGGCTCAGTATCTCACCAACTCTCGGTCCAAAGTCAGGACTCAAGACCAGCAGCCAGCCTGGCTTGCTCACTGTGGCCTGCGGTGCCCATGCCACCAGCACCTCTGTGGGCCGTCTGGAAGAGAAGTCCTCTCCAGCAGGAAGAGCCTCACTGGGCATCGTTCATCATGGAAAGAGCGAGCACTCAGTCGAGGCACTCAGGACCAACCACGGCAAAAACCTCCTACGGCATAAAAAGATTCCTGGACTGATACTGCACATTTTCAAACAGCCAAAAGGAGCAGCAGGTCCCTGGGCTTTTCTCAGGGCTCTGGAAGTGCAGGCGAGCACAGAGACAGTGACTTGGGTCTGCCTTCCTGCTGAGCTCAGCGGCACTCGGAAGCACAGGAGAACAAGGGGCCGCTCCTGGACCGCCATCTTTTCACATCACCTTGTGTACATATTTAAGGAACAAAAACAGCAAGATCATAATCTTGACCATTAAAAAAGCCCCCACCCCCACATAAACAAACCAAAAATAGCACAAAAAAAACTTTTTTTTTTTTTTTTTGGCATTTTTTAGAGCAGGAATAAAGAAAAGAAAGGAATTTATTTCTGGGTCTCAAAGTTAATAAACAATGACGTGTTAGGTTGTACCTATTAAGTTCACTATGCCAACCTTTTATTTTTTAGTTTACAAAATGAGTTACGGTCACTTTTAAACATCGTGGGACAAGAGATGGACGTGCACGAAGACGCTTCCTAGCATCCTTGAACTAACTCACAAACGCAAGGAAACGAACCGAGTGGGGGTGATGGACGCAGGTAGTTCAGTGTTAAAAACAAATGCAGGAACGCGCGCGGCGTCACAGAAAGGAGAGGACGTCCCCGCCCTGTTTCGCGTGCTATGAGGGTCATTTGTAAAATTTTTATTATAAACACTATTAAATTCAGACCGTTTTTTTGGTTTTTCTCTTTATCTGAATATACAAGAACATTCGTTATCAAATGTTCATCATCAATACTACAAAGAATGAGACACAGTCGCAAGAAACAATGGGAAATGTCAGTAAAGCTGAAAGAATCGTTGAGTTTTTTTTTTTTTTTAAAGTTTTTTTTTTTTTAAATTTGAGTTTCTGTAGTTTCATCTTTTTTGGTATCGAAGTCAGGTTTTTCTGGGCAGAAAAATAAAGAGCAGAAGGAAAGCGAGGGGAAGACAGGCAAAGGGAAAGGCCACCAGCTGTGGGGACTGCCACCGCAACACGGAAGCCAGTGGAGAGCAGGGGTGACCTGGGGACCGCGGAGGAGCCGGGCCGGGCCAGGTGGGCAGGCCACTTCTAGGGCCCCCGGGCGCCTGCTGTCTGGAAGTGACGTGCCCCCACCTTCACCAGGAGGAGCGGACTCCTGGGGACGTGTGGCGTCGGTAGGACTGGACTGGCATGCCCTCCCAGGGAGCTAGGACCCAGGCCCACCCTCTGTGGCTGGTGGGCCCCTCCGTGCTTGGTGGGGCGATGTCCTGGCCACCGTGCTGAAGTGACGGTGGACTTGAAGGAGATCTCAGGAGGGTGTGGGACGGAAGGAGGCCTGGGAAGTTCTGGGCGGGAAGGTGCTGTGTGGGGAGTCACCTGGGTGACCACTGCCAGCAGAGGAGCTGCTGGCTGACTATGCTTCTTGTGGACTCACGGTGGCTGCACCTGGTCTGCACTGGGAGCCGTTCCTGTTTCCAGGAACCCTCCTTTGTGCTGCGCCCCAAGTCAAGCAATGCTCCTGTGCCAGGAGCTTCAATATCCCCCATCCCTACCCCTGAGACACAGCGGCTACCAGCCCTTAGCATTCTGAGTTCCTCAGAGGCTGCCCAAGGCCCTGTCCATCTCCCTGCCCTGACCCTGGCATGGGTAGCAGAGGCTGTCTCCTGCCCACAGGCCTCCAAATGACTGCGTCCGGCCAGCATCTGTTCTGCACTTCAAGGCCACAGGCTCTCAAGCCTCCTGGGCTGTGCCCCTGGGCTGTGTCCCTGCAGAGCACACAGTGGGCTTGCTACTCAGTGGTTAGTGCCAGGCATAGTTTCCCAGCTTGGTGGGCTGGCTGTCCTCACCTAAGGGTCTTGGCCTCTCCCGGGAGCCACGGCAAGCACTCGCAAGGCCACATATTGGATTCAAGGACAAGCTAACGGATCAGAACCTCATCTTCTAATTTGTAAGCTTTTCTCTCCTATAGGAAGCCAAGCAGACCAAAATCCAAACCAAAACCCAAGAGCACAACAGACAAGCCCCAAACCCCTAAGACCAATTCCTCTGTCACCACGGTCGTGACACAGGGGGCTGAGTGAACCAGAAGTTAGAAAAAGAAAGCCACTTCTTGTCCCAACATGGTGTGAACTAGCTCATCTTGGGGATGCTGCTTCCCTGACCTCAGACAGGACATGGACAGTCAATCTCAGCCTCTACAGGCCTCCGGGGAAGCAGCACAGCAACCCCTTGTCATAGGAGAAGACGACGTCTGACCTCCCACCCAATCTCCTGCCTGAGGTCAGCTGGGAAGGACACAAGCCCGGGGGCATTTGAGAAGAGCTCTCGGCATCTGTTTTCTGTCAGACATTCTTAGGAAGGAGAAACCACGGAGATGATTTCCATGAAAACGCTACCATCCCATCTCCCGGCTCTTGTCTCTTCACGTCAGGCCAGCAGTGGGCTCACCTGCAGCATGCTCCCACACCACCCTCTCCTTCAGAGCAGGAGCTCAGGATCAAGAGCAGGTGCGGTCCAGCCAGGACGGCTCACACACGGCACCTAAGGCGAGGACGAAATACAACGGCCCCCTCCACCCGAGGCTTCCTCAGTGGGCGATGGCTCCCGAGAGCCCGCAGTGGGGGAGAGGCTTCCACTGGACACTGACCTTCACCAGTGAAGTCCTGCCGTGCCGCTGGGGCACATGCTGGCGGGCCTGTTGGTCCCAGAGCCCGGGCACTCATTGCTGGCCCGTCAGTGACCCGCGGAGCTGCCAGTGCCCTCCGGGCTCGTGGGCAGTGTGTGGTGGCTGTGAGCACAGCCATTTGCACAGACGGGCTTGGGAAAGCGCAGGTGAGGCTGCACCTGTTGGTGTGCGCTGTGCGCCCACTGTGAAGGGACGGTCCCAGTGCTGCTGGACAGCGCCTCCTCCCGCTGGCTGGCGCTTCTGTTGCTGTGCCCAGACCAGGCCCTGTCTGAGTGGGTTCTAAAGGTGGCTTGCCACGGGTTGAATGGTCTCAAAGACTGTTTCTCTGAAAACAAGTGTTGTGGGAGGGCAGGGAAGCCTGAGGGAACCCTGCCGGGCTTCTCTCACCCTCCCTGCATCCGACTTCCCACCTGGGAATCCACCTGGAGGCACTGGACTCCAGGAGGCCAACCACACAGTCCCCAGCGAACCCCAGGAACAGGGAGAGCAGGAAAGCAAATCAGTCAGGATTGTCCCTGGGAGGAGCAAGAGGAGGCAGGAGGAAGCAGCAGGGCAGGTGGCTTTTCCTGCTGAGAGGTAGTGAGAGCGACAGGAGGAACAGGAGGGCTGGCGGCCAGCACCGGGAGGGAGTCGGAGGGCGTTCGGCTCCCCAAACCACAGCGTGAAGACAGACAAACGCTTTTATTATTTTCTTTGTAATTTGCTTCCTTTCAAATTCCTCTAATTGTTGAAAATATCCGTTAGTGATGTACTAGAGGGCAGGGACCCTGGGAGCCTAGGACAGAGGGAAGGGGCAGGAAGATGGCGGGAGCCAGGCCGCAACTGGAGGCAGGGAGGGGCGCGTCTACCCAGAAAGGAAGGAAGAGTATAAAGAAGTGTCCAGATTGGCTGAGAGAGCATCCCAAAGGAGACAGGAGCGGAGACTCTTATTGTTTGCTGATTGCTTCGACCCCGTCTGACCGTGCCAGCGTTGGGAGAGAAGCCCTCCCCCCTGCCCCTGCCCCAGGGGCCAGCCGGTGCGGAGGCGGGGTCAGTTGGAGGTGTCGGAGTGCACGCTGCCAGGTCCTTCTGTGGGGGAGGTCACTGAAGAAGGGGTGGTGGCATCCTGCCAACCTCCATTAGCCTGGAAGGAGAGAGGGAGAGAGGTCAGTCCTCTGTGGGCCAGGCTGCCGGTCAGACCGAGACAATGCGGAGGAGCCCAGCGAGGGCCTGGCCCATGGGCACATGGTGCCGGGCAGCTGCTGCGGGGGCTGTCGTACGCCCCCACCCTGAGGTGAGTTCAGATCCTCCTGGGGCCCTGAGACTCAATGCCTCTGCCTCCTTCTTCCGTGATATGTGCGACTTTCTCCAACACTGCGACTGGGTCTCAGCCACCAGAGGAACGCCAGGGTCCTGCAGGTCAAGAGGCCTGGGGTGGTGGGTTCTGACCTGCCACAGTGAGCTGATGGCAGTGAGGAAGCACCGTACTTCTTGGGCCCTAATCTTCCCTTTAGAAAAAAATAGGAAGGTTGGCCCCAAGACTCCTGAGGTCTTCCACCTCGGGCTTCCCTGTGCTCATGGGGTTCCAGGCCCTGTGCTATGTGAGGTTCTGCACTGGAAGCTCTGGGGTCGACGCGTGGGGCATAGTTCATGTTCTCAAGGAGGGGACCTCACCCAGGCTGAACCTAGGAGTGGTGAGCCTGGCGGCTGCCAAGCTCCCACACAAGCAGACCACAGCTCGCTGGAGCCTGGGGAAGTGCTGCACCCCAAGGCTGAGGTGAGCCTTGGGGAGGAGGCGGCGGCAATCCAGGCCCCAGGACAGGCAAGGGGGTGGTGGAGGTGCAGGGCTGGGCTCTGCAAATGTGCAGGACAGCTGTGACCCGGGAAGCCAGGGGCGACCTGGGCGGCCGGTCCTCTGAGGCTAGATCCAGAAGCAGCCAGGCAACGGATTCACATAGTGACCCACCCTTTCAAAAAGCATCCCAGAACTGAAATAGTTGAAGAATGGTTATGGTGGTTAATTCCTGAGGCACAATTCACAATGTTCCCGTGTTATAGCCCTGAAGCCATCGCATGCAAGGGCCTCCCCAGTCACTGCTCTCTGGAGTTAATGGACCTCGCCTCTGGAAATACTAATGTCAACTAGAACAGGTGTTAGTATTCCTGGTAAAATACTTTCTTTTGCTGTTTTCTTTCATTTGATTCTTTGGAAAACTTGGAACAGAGGGCAAGTGTTGCCATTTCTGTTTGGGAAGCCCATGGCCTCTACTCTTGCTCGACACACAGCACACAGCAGAGTGCCTGGCCCTGGGCCGCACAGGAGAAGAGCAGGCTTCTCGCCCCAGGGCAGAGGCTGCTGAACCTGCCCCTTCCTCTGTGCTTTCCATCCACCTGGCTGTAGTTCCATTGGCTCCCAGGAAAGCCAGGCTGGCTACGGGAAGCAGCTCCCTGCGGTCACTCTGGCAGGAGGTGAGTTTCGTCCACACCTTACTCAAGAGCAGCCCTGAGTACCAAAGGGCCCTCGCTCATCTTGGACAGGCCAGGAGCATAGCTCGTCAGCGGTGGGTCCACGAGCAACGCGGGGCTCCCACCTCCCTTTCCCCAACACAGCCCGCCAGCTCTCACCCTCCTCTGCTGGAGGACCCCTCACCACCATCTGCGATGGAAGACGGGGCAGAGCACAGTGGAGAACAGCAGAAGGCCTTCCCATCTGCTGGGCGCCCCGACTCTGACGGCTGGGACCCAGGACAGAAGGAACTCGGCTTCCTGCTGCAGGTTTGTGCAGACGGTCGGTATCATGGCCTCGGTCCCAGCCATGGACAGCCATGTCCTGCAGGTTAGCTCAACCGGGAACCGCCACACTTTTCCCAAAGAAAATCTTTAGTGTCATTCATCTTTTTTCTTGGAAAGTAAAATACCGGTATCTTATAATATTTGGAAAACAGAAAAACAAAAACAAAATCTTCAACACCCATAATTCTACAACTCAGAGGTGATTACTGTCAGCATGTTGATGTCTGTCTGTCTTACTCCTTTTATGTGTGGCTGTTCACCAGATTCTCAGTGCTAGGCAGGCGTGTGTGCTGTGGGGGCGTGAGGGGGTACTGGCTGAGCACTGTGGGGTTTTAAGGAAAGCTGACAAAGTTTCTTGAGGTGGTATCATGAAGCAAACGGCTGGTAAAGAGGCAAGTCCAGTATCGGAGCCTCACTCCGTGAGTCAACAGCTAGGGAAGCCCACCTGGCACCTGGCACAAAGGACTTTCATTGCACTGGTCACAAACCACCAGTTACTGGGATGGAGCCGTCCTGGGATCCGAGAACAGTGGGGTGTTCCGAAGGCCACAGGGACTGAGGGCCAGCCCGGAGGGGTAGCACCAGCAAGGTGGCGGCTGGGCTATGGCCCAGAACCTTCTGCGAGACTTCTTTTTGAGCTATCTCTGGGTTAACACTGTACACATTTGAACTTTTTTCTTAAAAGTTCTATTTCCTTAGACCAGTGCACAAAGTGCCAGAGGCTACAGGGAACTCATAGGCAGCAGAGACAGGGAGGAGTGCCACCTCATATTGAAACCAGCCTTTTGATGTGGCCAGCCGGCCCAGTGAACGAATATTGAACAGCCTACTCAACTTTGTCTGCAAAATAAGCCTCCGCAGATGCCTCAGGTGGGCATGGACCAGGTGGTGTGCCCTGACTTTCCCTGTTAGCAGGGAGTCCCACAGTCCATCAGAGCCGTGGCCTGAGCACAGCGAGGCTGCTGGCCTCCCTACCCCAGGACATCCCATGCTCCTCCCACCTCTTGCCAAATTTGGGCCATGGTAGCCTCTGGGGTTCCACTCGGACCAAGCGAGCCTCACGCTGGGAAGCTGGAGCGGTCTCGTCTGTGGAGGTGCTTTATCCAGTGGTCCAGCCTCCGCAAGAGCAGAGAACAAGCAGACCCAACTCAAAGGTTCCCCACAAACCACTCTGGTGGCTTTGCCCCATCATCCACTGTCCTGGGACACAGCCGACCTCGCCCACTGCCGGGTGACCCCTGGGGAGCAGCTCCCTCCTGCGGCGCTGGCTGCCGGGGAAGTAGGATGGCTGTCGCTCTCTCCGGGCACAGCGAGAGGAGAGGCTGGCTCGGTAACAACTGTGGGTGGCGGGAGACAAGGCATTCGTTTTTATTCTTCCGTCCCTTCACTCTCTGATGCAGCTATGCTTTATAACGGACGTGCTCTTCAAAATGTCAACGTCAGCTACATTTGCACTCAGTTCCCAGTAATTCTGTGGCTGGGAAGCAAGACCCACGGGACATTTCACAGCACCAGCTGAAACCTGAACCTGGAGCAGGCTCAACCTGCAGGCCCGTGGGGGGAGCACAGAGGACACAACACTGGGGCAGGAGGTGGCAGTTTCCAAGGTGAGAAGGCCTGGGTTTTCAACACCAGCTGAAGACATTTTGGAGCAAAATGCTTCAGAACAAAGATGCCCATGTATTTCCTACCCTAATGAATGTGGCACATAATTTGATGTGCACACGTTTTGCAGGAACCCTGTCTAGCTGAGAAGGCTAACCACTGGCTGGGGCCAGCCTGGGGCCAGGAGGAGCCACCGGTCTCTCCTGACACATTGCAAGGCACAGAGGCAGCTCACGCCAGCTTCTCTCATCTCTGCCACCCACCTTCAGTGGGCACAGGATGCCTGCAGCTGCCTCTCCCTGGCTGCTGTGTGGCCTCTAGGCTGGCAGTGCCAGCCTGCGTGCTCCCCTTGGTAACACACCCTTGATGCAGAGGACCCATCACCTGAAGTGACAGCCCACGTGGGCCTGGCTCTGGGAAACTCTCATTTGCAACCCAGAAATACACTGAGGTGCTGCAGACCCGCTGATGTCAGCCCTGGGGTGAGCTGGGTGAGCAGGCAGGCCAGATGCCATTGTAAGAGAAGCCTTCATACCAGGGTGAGAGGTGCCACTCCAGGCCCTCCATCACCCAGGTGCCAGGGGCCAGTTGGGGAGAAGAGCCAAAGAACAGGGATGCACCCTCTCCCCCTCCCTAAGTACACATCCCAAGCACATGCAGAGCCACTACGCCATACCCAGAGACCACAGCTCACAAGACAGGTCACGCCCTAGATCCACCATTTTTCTACCAAGCTCAGAGAACTGTTTTCCTGATACGTTCGACATTTCCCTGAAGTTAAATGGCAGACACTTACTAAGAGATGCTTTGGGGTGAAAAGACACTCTTGGAAAGTCCCCTACAGGTCATCCCGATTCAAAATCTCCCTGGAAGTTTCACAGTGGTGAGCAAATCTGCGTCCAGGCTGGCTTTCCTCCAGCCATATCTGCAGCTGCCACCATACGGATCTCTCAAAAGTGTAATTGTGATGACATTGCCTCCAGTTGTAGACCTCTAGTGGCTTCCCACTGGCCTCAGGGAAAGGCCCAGTGTCCTGGGCTTCGTGCAACCTGCAGGCAATGCTCGCGTTCAGTACTTCAACCACACAGGTGCAGGGTTCCTGCGGCCAAGCAGCCCTGCTTCCTGTCTCCTCGAGTCCAGCGTGCTCACCGTCCAGTTACACCCACCGACACTGGCTGCCCTGCAAGAGGCTGAGCATCCTGGCAACCCCGTCTGACCCCGGCAGGGCCTCTTTCCCCTGGGTCTCTCTGGGTCCCTGATGGCAACGCTGGGCTGCCACGTTGCATCTGCGCCTTCCCAGGACTGCCTCGCCTACCGGACCTGGAGGGGAGGGCTGTGAATTTTGTGTTTGATTCTAACACCTGCTACAGCACTGGTTTTGATAAACGCCTCTCGGGGCGACACAGGAAGAAGCAAATGAACAGCAGTGGACGAAGCGTCGTCCTGCATCGCGGAGGAGAGTGTGTTGCCAGGTCCTGGCTCCTTCCTGAGGAGCACGAGTCAACAGCCATGTGCAAGCTGAAGATGCTCCACAGGCAAAGCAGAGGCAGGGCCCGCTTCCGGTGACGTTGGCAGCCAGACACTGAACTCTACCCCTCCTAAGCTGCCAGGCGGGAGCTCTGGCACCACACAGCTTATTCCAAACAGGCGACTCTGATTAATGTTTGCCCTGTTCTGTTTTCTGGGAAAATGGTTGGGAAAGACGGTGGATCCCGGCTGTCACAGCACCACAGCTTCACACACCGGCTCAGCAGGAAGCACCATCCACAAGGACGCGAGGACCAGCAAGACGCCCAGAATCTGAAAGTCACCCAGCCGCCAAGGGAGCTGCAGTGGCATGGGAAGCCGCGGCTGGTAGAAAATCATCTCCCTCCCTTTTCTTTCCAGGGCTGAGACTCACAAGCAGGTTCAGCTCCTGCCTCAGGATCTGGGCCTGACGTTGGCACATAAAGTATCCGCCACCCTGCTAAGGTTGGATTTAAGAAAGGCAGAGAGTCACTTTTCAGAAGAGCACACCGTGTTCCCACGGGGACAGACTGCTCTGAGGAGGAACCCTCTGGGCTGTTTGGGTCTGTGAGCGACTCCAACTCTGCCTGCCTTGCTCGGACCTTTAGCTTCGGTGTCCTCACACAGGACCTGGTCGTGGCTGGGACCCTGTCTACCCAGCCTGTCTACCTGCTTCTGCTCAGTTTCCTGGGGTTTATTGCAGGTCCCTTGAGACCAAGCCCACAGCTGCTCCCAGGACTGGACTTGAGCTCTGGAGCCTCGGCTACGGGCCCTACCACGTGCTTCCTGAGGTCCGTTCTCTGGCTGCACCCTCCCATGCACTGCTCCAGAATTCCTGTTTCCATGACCCCTTGAGAGCTGGGGTGTCCTCCTGACTGCCACCTCCACGAGGACAGACCTGGTGTGGTCATGTTAGTGTCCTGCTCCCGTCCATCCGGTCCCTGCCACAGCCTCCTGAGCCTCGTGCTGCTGCTGGGCAGGCCCTCACTGTTCAGGAAGATTGGTGACACCATTGGCCACTCCTGATGGACAATGGATGCCCTTGCTGCCAAGATTTGGAGCTTACAGCGCTGCAAAGAAACAGTCCATTGCCTTGATGGAGTAAAGCTCCTCATACGCCATGGAAGGCCAGGCGGATCCCTCTGTCCTTGCCTGTCCACCTCCTCTGGACTTGGGATTCTGTGCCGTCTTCCCAGGCCCTGCTTGCCTGCCCCCTTCTTGAGGGCCTCTTCAAGGGGCACCCCCACCTGCCTCGCCCTTCACTGTGACATGGAACCACTACAGCTTTCATTTATCCTTATCAACCTCACGTCAGCACCAGATCCTGCCCACCGTGACCATTAAGTTTTTAATTCTGTGAACTCACATTCAGTGCCGACCTTGTGCTTACACACGGGGTGCACAACGGGAGATCAAAATTTTTAAAAATCTGTTTTTGCTATCAGGGAGTCAACAGTTTATGGAAAACAGACATTTGATAAATCATGAAAAGATTGTGTGTGGGGTCGAGATGGTGTAAGCGTGGGAGGGAAGGCAGATGAGGGTCTCCTGGGGTGCCAGCCCACAGGAGAGCAGAACAGAGGAGGGGGCGAGGAGCCCAGGGAGGAAGGGAAGCCTGTCCACAGCCCCTCGGAGCTCAAAGAAGGCCAGGAAGGGCAGCGCGTGGGGAACGGTGGCCGGAAAGGTGAGACGGCTGAAGGTGGGAGGGCCCAGGCTTGAAGGCCACGTGGAGCCTCAGTGAGAGGGTAGGCAGCCCAGGGCAGCCTCCAGAGGCCTGGGGGTGTCCAGCATGGTAGCTGCTCAATTAGGCTTGACCACTAGCCGGTGAGGGAAAAAGTGCATACTGAAGCGTCCCTGGTGTCCTGCTCCTGGGAGCCCTGGCCGCTGGGCCCCGCACAATAGCTGCACGGCCATGTGGGACCTGACGGTCCTCTTGCTCTGGACTGCAGACATACAAGCGTCCCTGAGTGTAGTGTGGGCTCATTCCTACGGCAGGAAGGAAACTAGAACTTAGACACCGGGATTTGCCAAGCCTAGTCCTGTCACAGACGCAGGAAAGCTCTGGCCGGGCCGCTCTGCCGCTCCCACAGGGTGACCTGGGGCGCGTGTCCAGATGTGGCAGGATTGTGCCCTGTTTCTCCTACAGTACAAAGAGGACAGCTGCACATAATGTCTCCACGCCCCACAGACATGGGGTCCTCGAGCGGGAGGTTAAAACCTAAAGTGTGTTTTAATTTAACTTTTCAAAGATTATCCTGATCCCTGGCAAAATAAATAAATAAATATAAGCTCAGCTTGATTCAGCTAAACCGAGGTGTCTTGCTGCAGAGAATTCTATTTATATCTGAATAAACATCCTCGATACTCAGAATTGCACACGCCAACACACACACACAGACTCGTCAGCAGGGTTCAAATCATGCACGATTCCCCATCCTTCCTGATATTCACGTACAGCTAGTGCATATTCAGAGAGCACACAGAGCACCTAAAGAGCGTGCTCCACAGCACGTGCACTCACACACACACGCATGCACTGCTCACGCTGGGAGAGCAAGGATGTCAGACCCATGATTGCGCTTACTCACGTAGCCGAGTCTAGAGAGCTCAAGTAGAGGGTATTTTTAAAAATCTCAGTATAAATTACCCAGTTGGCTGATCTTTTTCAGAACTGAATTCTCCATTTCGTTTTTATAACCTTTGATTTTGCTCTGGCTTTGTTGACAAGTCTTATTCGCGAGGCGTACACACAGCCCGTGTGTGCACACCCGTGCGCTGAGCGGGGGCTGCACATGCGACACAGGCAGCCAGGCTGTACACGCGCCCCCGAGCTGTGCCTCTCGAGGCCGGTTGCCATCTCGCACTTGCCTGACCATCCGAGAGACAGTGATTACCCCGGATTATCAGAACAACAATGACGTGCAGCGTGAAGAGAGCCACCGAGCTAGCTCCACACCCCCAAGACTGGCATATTCAAGTACACTCAGGACATTAATAGCAATTTACATGCCATCACTAAGACAAAGCCACAAAGGCTCCATTGGCAGCCCCTTATTTTGAAGCCTATTATTTGTGGGAGTTACAGGCTATAATCACAACAGAAACTTTCAAAACCCTTATCTTCCGTGACGCACCAAATCTATTTCAGAGCCATAATTGCTATGTCACTAGAGAGTTTGCTGCTTAATGCACTCAAATGCCATTTAGTGTTTTCAGGGTCTTTACAGCTAACAGAAGGGTGGGGGAGGGACAGTGGGGAGCGGGTGCGGGGAGCGCTGAGGGAATGTGCTGGAGCGGGTGCTGGCCTCCACTGTGCCTCCTTTACTCAGAGTAGGATGTTACCATTTAAAAAATTCTATTCACTGAGGAAATGAGAACAAGAGCTTGAAACTAACCTGTGTGCTCCAGAATCCCCAATCCCCTACGCAGCACCCCAGGGAGTGCCGGTGCAGGCTGGGGTGCCCTCTCTCGTTCGGAGATTTTCATCCAAGCCTAAGGGGCTTTGGTTTTTTACTGTAAATATTTCCCCCTTTTAAACAGCTCCAGTGATTTCTGCAGCGGAAATCTTCCCACGACACTGAGGGCTCAGAGTCCGACTTGGCTTTCGGCAGATGTGCTGCTAGGGAAAGGGAAAGGCAGCTGTAGATGATGGGGAGATGTTAGTCAGCAACCTGGAAGACACACCACTCACAGACAGCGGGAGGGACCCAGGCAGACCCAGTGTCTGAAGGGCGTCTGCTTGAGGAAGCATCCCTGAGGCCATGGCAAGCTTTTCACACATATGTGGATTCCTCATCTTTCATGAGGGAAGGATGTACTTCCTTGGCGCAGGGTATTACTAGGCATTGGGTAAAACTTCAACAACCTTTAACCAACCAACATGTCTCTAGGTTCTTTTAGGTCATTTTTAGGATCTATTTTGCAATGTTGAGTTTTTTAGAGATCAAATATATGGGCAATGTCAAGCTAATTCCAACTACAGGGCCATTTTTTTCCTTAAAGACCAACACCAGTATCATTAACGGTCCAGCTTTTGCTCTCAAAAACACTGCATGGGAACAAGATGACCCTCGGGCTCTACTCGAGTTCTCTCCCTTTGGAAGAAGAACCTCTACTTCTCAGTGTTGGTGGGGTGTAACACTCTGGAAGACTTCTTAGAAATCCATAAGGAAAAACGAACGTCTCACAAACAGACACGAAAGGCCAGTAAACATGGGGAAAACACCCCAGCTCACTAGCATTGAAGACACACAGGTAGAATAAGATGGCGCTCAGAGGCCAAAGACGCTGTTGTTGAGGGTGAGGGCACGTGGGAGCTACTGTGAATGGCTAGTGACCCACACAGTAGAAACTTCCAGAACAAAAGTCACAGTGCATCCCCCAGGACCTCACACTTGTACACATCTATTGATCTACAGTTTCATTTAAGTATCAATCCAGGGAAATATGGGAAAATGTGCACCATATTTTATGTATGGAGTTTATCACGGTATAATTAATAGAAAAAAAAAATGGTGGACTTGCCCTATGATGGGTTCCAGTGCAGGGACTTGGTCATTTTAAAAATAATGTTCAATAATATAGAAAACATTCATAATGTTTTTAGTAAAATAAGTGGGTTACAAAATGGTATGTAACATTCCACAGCCACACAAAAGCCACACTACACACAAATGCTCGAGGAGTATAGAGCAGAAAGTAGGGATTTTCTCCTAATTTTCCTGGATTCTTCAAATTTTCAAATATTAATTCTTCAAATTTTCTCTATTAAAATTAATTTGTAGTCAGGATTATAGTAAATGTAAGATTTAAAGAAAGCACATGCAAGACAGTCAACACCTCTCGCGTGGGTGGCTGTGCACCGAGTGTCAGCGCTCAGTGGAGCAGGGACACCTGGGCACCTGCGGCTGCGGGCAGGTCCAGGGCAGGAAGGCCGAGGGGACTGGGCCCGCCCTCCACAGAGAAGGCAGCAGGTGAGCCTGAAACTCTTTAGCACCCAACGGCTGCCTGGGAAACCTGTCAGCCTGCCATTTCCCTTCCCTGTGAAAGCCAGGGCCCAGGGACAGCTAGACCCGGAGCCAGCTCAGAGGAGCGGGAGCCCTGGAAAACGGCGCGAGGCCTCCTCTGCAGGGTCTCTGCCCTCAAGCCCAGAACCACTGCCAGTCACAGCAGATCACAAGGCCACACCTGCTGCGTGGGAGAGGGAGGGAGCAGGACCGTCAGGCATCCTTGCCAGGCCTAGAGAATGCCTGTCCACAGACGAGAGGAGGGACAGGGGACAGCGGGGCTGCTGGCCTGAGTGCACACCCAGGAGAGGTTTCTGGTGTGAGCTGGTGATGAGCACAGGCCCGAGGTATAAACACGTCACTGCAGGTAAAGGGTGGGTACCACACCACCGTGAATGGAGAAAAGGAAAAGAACAGAAAGCCATTCTCTTGTGGCAGAGACTCTGGGCAACAGAACTGCGTGTCGGTGGGTTCCCAGAAAATCCAGCCACAACAATCTAGTTGCTGGTGAAAAGAAAAATACCCCCCAGAAGCAGCAAGGATGACTGCCCGTCCATGGCAGGTTCCCCCAGGCCACTGC